>OX377623.1:4217877-4471118 GCA_947397865.1 Polietes domitor
GACAAGGAAGCACAAGGAGTGAAAAGGTGGGACAATGAGGGACAAGCAGGGACAAGGTGGGACAAGGAGGGTCAAGGATGGACAAGGGGGGTCAAGTTAGGGACATGGATGGACGCGGAAATGAGGGACACGGAGGGACAAGGTTGGGCAATGAGGGACAAGGAGTGGCAATGAGGGGCAATGAGGTACAAGGACGGACAAGGAGGGACAATGAGGGACGAGGAGGGACAAGGAGAGACAAGAACGGAAAAGAACGGACAAGGAGGGACCAGTAGGGACAAGGAATGACACGGAAGGTCAATGAGGGGCAATGAGCGACAATGAGGGGCAATGAGTGACAAGTAGGGACAAGGAGGGACAAGAAGGGACAAGGAGGGACAAGGAGGGACAAGGAGGGACAAGGAGGGACAATGAGGGACACGGAGGGACAAGGAGGGACCAGGAGGGACAAGGAATGACAATGAGGCAAAATGAGGGACAAGGAGGGAAAAGGACGGAAAAAGAGCGACAAGCATGGACAATAAGGGAAACGGAGGGAAAAGGAGGGGCACGAATGGACAAGAAGTGACAAGGAGGGAAAATGAGGGACAAGGATGGAGAATGAGGGGCAATAAGGGACAGAGAGGAACAATCAGGGACAAGGAGGGGCAATGAGGGGCAATGAGGGACAATGAGGGACAATGAGGGCCAAGGATGGACAAGGTTGGGCAATGAGGGACAAGGAGTGGCTATGAGGGGCAATGAGGTACAAGGACGGACAAGGAGTGACACGGATGGACAATGAGGGACGAGGACGGACAAGGAGCGACAACAACGGAAAAGAAGGGATAAGGAGGGACAACGAGGGACAAGGAATGACAAGGATGGGAAATGAGGGAGAAGGAGGGACAAGGTGGGACCAGGAGGGAGAAGGAGGGGCAAGGAAGGACAAGGAGTGACAAGAAGGGACAAGGAGGGAAAAGGATGGTCACGGAGGGACGAGGATGGACAAGGAGGGACAAGGTTGGACAATGAGGGACAAGGAGGGGCAATGAGGAACAAGGATGGATAGCACAAGGAGGACAAGGAGGAACAAGGGGGGGGGCAAGGAGGGACAAGCAGGGACAAGGTGGGGCAATGAGGGACACTGAGGGACAAGCAGGGACAAGGAAGGACAAGATGGGACAATGAGGGACAAGGATTGACAAGGAGGGACAAGATGAGACAAGTGGGGAGAAGGATGGACAAGGAGGGACAAGGATTGACAAGGAGGGGCAATGAGGGACAAGGAGGAACAAACAGGGACAATGAGGGACAAGAAGGTACAGGGAGCGACACGGAGGGACAGGGAGGGAAAAGGAGGGACAAGGTGGGACAATCAGAGACAAGGAGGTACAAGGTTGGGAAATGAGGGACAAGGAGGGGCGATGAGGGACAAGGAGGAACAAGGAGGGACAAGGAAGGGCAATGAGAGACAAGGAGGGCCAAGGACTTAAAAGGCGGGACAAGGAGTGACAAGGAGTGACAAGGAGGGAAAAGTAGGGAAAAGGAGGGACAATGTTGGGCAATGAGGGACAAGGAGGGACAAGGAGGGAAAAAGAGGGACAATGGTGGGACAAGGAGGGTCAAGGAGTGACAAGGAGGGACAAGGAGGGAAAAGGATGGTCACGGAGGGACGAGGATGGACAAGGAGGGACAAGGTTGGGCAATGAGGGACAAGGAGGGGCGATGAGGAACAAGGATGGACAAGGAAGCACAAGGAGGACAATGAGAGACAAGGAGGGACAAGGACTTAAAAGGAGGGACAAGGAGGGAAATGGAGGGAAAAGGAGGGACAAGGAGGGACAAGGTTGGGCAATGAGGGACAAGGAGTGGCAACTTGGGACAAGGAGGGAAAAAGAGGGACAAGGAGTGACAAGGAGGGAAAAGGAGGGACAAGGTTGGGCAATGAGAGACAAGGAGTGGCAACTAGGGACAAGGAGGGAAAAAGAGGGACAATGGTGGGACAAGGAGGGACAAGGAGGGACCTTCCCTCTTTGTCACTCCTTGTCCCGCCTTTTAAGTCCTTGGCCCTCCTTGTCTCTCATTGCCCTTCCTTGTCCCTCCTTGTTCCTCCTTGTTCCTCCTTGTTCCTCCTTGTCCCTCATCGCCCCTCCTTGTCCCTCATTTCCCAACCTTGTACCTCCTTGTCCCTGATTGTCCCACCTTGTCCCTCCTTTTCCCTCCCTGTCCCTCCGTGTCGCTCCCTGTACCTTCTTGTCCCTCATTGTCCGTGTTTGTTCCTCCTTGTCCCTCATTGCCCCTCCTTGTCAATCCTTGTCCCTCCTTGTCCGTCCTTCTCCCCACTTGTCTCATCTTGTCCCTCCTTGTCAATCCTTGTCCCTCATTGTCCCATCTTGTCCTTCCTTGTCCCTGCTTGTCCCTCAGTGTCCCTCATTGCCCCACCTTGTCCCTGCTTGTCCCTCCTTGCCCCCCTTGTTCCACCTTGTCCTCCTTGTGCTTCCTTATCCATCCTTGTTCCTCATTGCCCCTCCTTGTCCCTCATTGTCCAAGGAGGCAAAATGAGGGACAAGAAGGGACAAGGAGGGACAAGGAGGGACAATGAGGGACAAGGAGGGACCAGGAGGGACAAGGAGGGGCAAGGAATGACAAGGAGGCAAAATGAGGGACAAGGAGGGAAAAGGACGGAAAAAGAGCGACAAGCATGGACAATAAGGGAAACGGAGGGAAAAGGAGGGGCACGAATGGACAAGAAGTGACAAGGAGGGAAAATGAGGGACAAGGATGGAGAATGAGGGGCAATAAGGGACAGAGAGGAACAAGCAGGGACAAGGAGGGGCAATGAGGGGCAATGAGGGACAATGAGGGACAATGAGGGCCAAGGATGGACAAGGTTGGGCAATGAGGGACAAGGAGTGGCTATGAGGGGCAATGAGGTACAAGGACGGACAAGGAGTGACACGGATGGACAATGAGGGACGAGGAGGGACAAGGAGCGACAACAACGGAAAAGAAGGGATAAGGAGGGACAACGAGGGACAAGGAATGACAAGGATGGGAAATGAGGGAGAAGGAGGGACAAGGTGGGACCAGGAGGGAGAAGGAGGGGCAAGGAAGGACAAGGAGTGACACGAAGGGACAAGGAGGGACAAGGAGGGACAAGGAGGGAAAAGGATGGTCACGGAGGGACGAGGATGGACAAGGAGGGACAAGGTTGGACAATGAGGGACAAGGAGGGGCAATGAGGAACAAGGATGTATAAGGAAGCACAAGGAGGACAAGGAGGAACAAGGGGGGGCAAGGAGGGACAAGCAGGGACAAGGTGGGGCAATGAGGGACACTGAGGGACAAGCAGGGGCAAGGAAGGACAAGATGGGACAATGAGGGACAAGGATTGACAAGGAGGGACAAGATGAGACAAGTGAGGAGAAGGACGGACAAGGAGGGGACAAGGATTGACAAGGAGGGGCAATGAGGGACAAGGAGGAACAAACAGGGACAATGAGGGACAAGAAGGTACAGGAGCGACACGGAGGGACAGGGAGGGAAAAGGAGGGACAAGGTGGGACAATCAGGGACAAGGAGGTACAAGGTTGGGAAATGAGGGACAAGGAGGGGCGATGAGGGACAAGGAGGAACAAGGAGGGACAAGGAAGGGCAATGAGAGACAAGGAGGGCCAAGGACTTAAAAGGCGGGACAAGGAGTGACAAGGAGGGAAAAGTAGGGAAAAGGAAGGGACAATGTTGGGCAATGAGGGACAAGGAGGGACAAGGAGGGAAAAAGAGGGACAATAGTGGGACAAGGAGGGTCAAGGAGCGACAAGGAGGGAAAAGGATGGACAAGGAGTTACAATGAGGTACAAGGAGGGTCAAGGAGTAGCAATGAGGGACAAGAACGGACAAGGAGGAACATAGAGGGACAAGGAGGTACAAGGAGGGACATGGAGGGACATGGAGGGACAATGATGGACAAGGAGGAACAAGGAGGGACTAGGAGTGACAAGTTGGAAAACGAGGGAAAAGGAGAGACAAGGAGGGACAATGACGGACAAGGAGGAACAAGGAGGGACAGGGAGGGGCAAGGAGTGGCAATGAGGGATAAGGAGTGACAATGACGGACAATGATGGACAAGGAGGAACAAGGAGGGACAGGGAGGAGGGACAAGGAGGGACAAGGAGGGACAAGCAGGGACAAGGAGTGACAATAATGGACAAGGAGTTACAATGAGGTACAAGGAGGTTCAAGGAGTGGCAATGAAGGGCAAGGAGGGACAAGAACGGGACAAGGAGGAACAAAGAGGGACAAGGAGGGACAATAAGGGACATGGAGGTACAAGGAGGGAAAAGGAGGGACAATGATGGACAAGGAGGAGCAAGGAGGGACAAGGAGTGACAAGTGGGAAAAGGAGTGACAAGGAGGGACAATGACGGACAAGGAGGAACAAGGAGGGATAGGGAGGGACAAGGAGTGGCAATGAGGGAGAAGGAGGAACAAAGAGGGACAAGGAGGGACATGGTGGTACAAGGAGGGACAATGATGGACAAGGAGGAACATGGAGGAACAAGGAGGGACAAGGAGGGACAAGGAGGGACAAGGAGGGACAAGGAGTGACAAGAAGGGACAAGGAGTGACAAGGATGGTCAAGCGGGATAAGGAGGGACAACAAGGATAAGAGGGAAAAGGAGTGACAAGGAGGGAGAAGGAGGGGCAATGAGGGACAAGGAGGGTCAAGCAGGGACAATGTGGGACAAGGAGTGACAATAATGGACAAGGAGGTACAAGGAGGGTCAAGGAGTGGCAATGAGGGACAAGAACGGACAAGGAGGAACAAATAGGGACAAGGAGGGACATGGAGGTACAAGGAGGGACAAGGAGGGACATTGATGGACAATGAGGGACAAGGAGTTGCAATGAGGGACAAGGATTGACAAGGAGGGATAAGGAGGGACAAGGAGGGACAAGGAGGGACATGGAGGTACAAGGAGGGACAAGGAGGGACATTGATGGACAATGAGGGACAAGGAGTGGCAATGAGGGACAAGGATTGACAAGGAGGGATAAGGAGGGACAAGGAGGGACAAGGAGGGAAAAGGAGGGATAAGGAGGGACAAGGTGTGACAAGGGAGTGACAAGGAGGGACAAGGAGGGACAAAGAGTGACAAGGAGGGAAATGAGGGAAAAGGAGGGACAAGGAGTGGTAATGAGGGACAAGGAGGGAAAAGGAGCGACAAGCAGGGACAGGGAGAGACAATGAGGGACAAGGAGGGACAGGGAGGGGCAAGGAGGGACAAGGAGTGGTAACGAGGGACAAGGAGGGAAAAGGAGCGACAAGCAGGGACAAGGAGGGACAAGGAGTGGCAATGAGGGGCAATGAGGGAAAAGAACGGACAAGGAGGGACCAGGAGGGTCAATGAGGGGCAATGAACGACAATGAGGGACAAGGAGGGGCAATGAGGGACAAGGAGGGACAAGGAGGGGCAAGGAGGAACAAGGAGGAACAAGGTGGGACCAGGAGGGACAAGGTGGGAGAAGGAAGGAAAAGAAGGACACGGAGGGTCAGTGAGCGACAATGAGGGACAAGGTGGGGCAATGAGTGACAAGGAGGGACAAGGCGAGACAAGGAGGGACAAGAAGGGACAAGGTGGGACAATGAGTGACCAGGAGGACAAGGTGGGACCAGGCTGGACAAGGACGGAAAAGGAGGGACAAGCTGGGACAAGGAGGGAAAAGGAGGGACAAGATGGGACAATGAGGGACAAGGATTGACAAGGAGGGACAAGATGGGGCAAGTGGGGACAAGGACGGACAAGGAGGGGCAATGAGGGACAAGGAGGGAAAAGGAGCGACAAGCAGGGACATGGAGGGACAATGAGGGACAAGAAGGGACAAGGAGTGGCAATGAGGGGCAATGAGGGGCAATGAGGGACAAGAACGGACAAGAACGGATAAGGAGGGACCAGGAGGGTCAATGAGGGGCAATGAGGGACAATGAGGGACAAGGAGGGACAAGGAGGGACAAGGAGGGACAAGGAGGGACAAGGAAGGACAAGGAGGGACAAGGAGGGACAAGGAGGGACAAGGAGGGACAAGGAGGGGCAAGGGGGGGCAAGGAGGAACGAGGTGGGACCAGGAGGGACAAGGTGGGAGAAGGAAGGAAAAGCAGGGACACGGAGGGTCAGTGAGCGACAATGAGGGACAAGGTGGGACAATGAGTGACAAGGAGGGACAAGGCGAGACAAGGAGGGACAAGGAGGTACAAGGAGGGACAATGATGGACAAGGAGGAACAAGGAGGGACTAGGAGTGACAAGTGGGAAAGGAGGGAAAAGGAGGAACAAAGAGGGACAGGGAGGGGCAAGGAGTGGCAATGAGTGGCAATGAGGGACAAGGAGGAACAAAGAGGGACAAGGACGGACAATGATGGACAAGGAGGAACAAGGAGGGACAGGGAGGGACAAGGAGGGACAAGGAGGGACAAGGAGGGACAAGGAGTGGCAATGAGTGGCAATGAGGAACAAAGAGGGACAAGAGGGACAGGGAGGGACAAGGAGTGGCAATGAGTGGCAATGAGGGACAAGGAGGGACAAGAACGGACAAGGAGGAACAAAGAGGGACATGGAGGTACAAGTAGGGACAAGGAGGGACAATGATGGACAAGGAGGAAAGAGGAGGAGCAAGGAGGGACAAGGAGTGACAAGTGGGAAAAGGAGCGAAAAGGAGTGATAAGGAAGGACAAGAAGGGATAATGAGGGACACGCAGCGGCAAGGAGGGGCAAGGAGTGACAGGGAGGGACAAGGAGTGACAAGAAGGGAAAAGGATTGACAAGGAGGGGAAAGGAGGGACAGCGAGGGAAAAGGACGGAAAAGGAGCGACAGGGAGGGACAAGGAGTGACAAGGAGGGACAAGGAGGGAAAAGGATGGTCACGGAGGGACAAGGATGGACAAGGAGGGACAAGGTTGGGCAATGAGGGACAAGGAGGGGCGATGAGGAACAAGGATGGACAAGGAAGCACAAGGAGGACAAGGAGGAACAAGGGGGAACAAGGAGGGACAAGGAGGGGCAATGAGGGACACTGAGGGACAAGCAGGGACAAGGAGCGACACGGAGGGACAGGGTGGGAAAAGGAGGGACAAGGTGGGACAATCAGGGACAAGGAGGTACAATGAGGGACAAGGAGGGGCGATGAGGGACAAGGAGGAACAAGGAGGGACAAGGAAGGGCAATGAGAGACAAGGACGGACAAGGACTTAAAAGGAGGGACAAGGAGTGACAAGGAGGGAAAAGGAGGGACAGGGTTGGGCAATGAGGGACAAGGAGTGGCAATTAGGGACAAGGAGGGAAAAAGAGGGACAATGGTGGGACAAGGAGTGGCAATTAGGGACAAGGAGGAAAAAGAGGGACAATGGTGGGACAAGGAGGGACAAGCAGAGACAAGGAGGGACAAGGAGGGACAAGGAGGGACAAGGAGGGACAAGGAGGGACAAGGAGGGACAAGGAGGGACAAGAAGGGACAAGGAGGGAAAAGGATGGTCACGGAGGACGAGGATGGACAAGGAAGCACAAGGAGGACAAGGAGGAACAAGGGGGGACAAGGAGGAACAAGGGGGGACAAGGAGGGACAAGGAGGGGCAATGAGGGACACTGAGGGACACGAAGGGACAAGGAGGGAAAAGGAGGGGCAAGGATGGGCAATGAGGGGCAATGAGGGACAAGGAGGAACAAGCAGGGACAAGGAGGGGGAATTAGGGACAAGGATGGTCAAGGAGGGAAAAAGAGGTACAATGAGGGACAAATAATGTCAAGGAGGGTGAAGGAGGGTCAAGGAGGGACAAGGGGAGACAAGGAGTGGCAATGTGGGGCAATGAGGGGCAATGAGGTACAAGGACGGACACGGAGGGACACGGATGGAATAGGAGGGACAATGAGGGACGAGGAGGGAAAAGGAGGGACAAGAACGGATAAGGAGGGACCAGTAGGGACAAGGAGGGACCAATAGGGACAAGGAGGAACAAGGAGCGACAGGGAGGGACAAGGAGTGGCAATGAGGGACAAAGAGGGACAAGGAGGGACAAGGAGGAACAAGGAGGGACTAGGAGGGACAAGGAGGGACAATGAGGGACAAAGAGGGACAAGGAGGGCCAGGGAGGGTCACGAAGGAAAAAGTAGTGACAGGGCGGGTCAAGGAGGATCACGGAGTGTCAAGGAGGGTCAAGGAGGGATAAGGTTGGGCAATGATGGACAAGGAGGGACAAGCAGAGACAAGGAGGGACAATGAGGTACAAGGAGGAACAAGGAGGCACAAGGATGGAAAAGGAGTGCCAAGGAGGGACAAGGAGTGACAAGGCGGGTCAAGGAGGGTCACGAAGGGAAAAGTAGTGACGGGGCGGGTCAAGGAGGGTCACGGAGTATCAAGGAGGGATTAGGTTGGGCAATGATGGACATGGAGGGACAAGGAGTGACAGGGAGTGACAAGGAGGGACAAGGAGTGACAAGGAGGGTCAAGGCGGGATAAGGAGGGACAACAAGGATAAGGAGGGAAAAGGAGTGACAAGGAGGGACAAGCAGGGTCAAGGAGTGACAATAATGGACAAGGAGTTACAATGAGGGACAAGGAGGGTCAAGGAGTGGCAATGAGTGGCAATGACGGGCAAGGAGGGACAAGGAGGGACAAGAACCGACAAGGAGGAACAAAGAGGGACAAGGAGGGACAAGAAGGGACATGGAGGTACAAGGAGGGAAAAGGAGGGACAATGATGGACAAGGAGGAGCAAGGAGTGACAAGTGGGAAAAGGAGTTACAAGGAGGGACAATGACGGACAAGGAGGAACAAGGAGGGACAGGGGGGGACAAGGAGTGGCAATGAGGGAGAAGGAGGAACAAAGATGGACAAGGAGGGACATGGTGGTACAAGGAGGGACAAGGAGGGACAATGATGGACAAGGAGGAACAAGGAGGAGCAAGGAGGGACAAGGAGGGACAAGGAGGGACAAGGAGTGACAAGGAAGGACAAGGAGTGACAAGGAGGGTCAAGGCGGGATAAGGAGAGACAACAACGATAAGGAGGGAAAAGGAGTGCCAAGGAGGGACAAGGAGGGGCAATGAGGGACAAGGAGGGTCAAGCAGGGACAATGTGGGACAAGGAGTGACAATAATGCACAAGGAGTTACAATGAGGTACAATGAGGGTCAAGGAGTGGCAATTAGTGGTAATGAGGGACAATGAGGGACAAGAACGGACAAGGAGGAACAAATAGGGACAAGGAGGGACATGGAGGTACAAGGAGGTACAAGGAGGGACATTGATGGACTATGAGGAACAAGGAGGAACAAGGAGGAACAAGGAGGGACAAGGAGTGACAAGGAGTGACAAGGAGTGACAAGTGGGAAAAAGGAGGGAAAAGGAGTGACAAGGAGGGACTATGATGGACTAGGAGGAACAAGTACGGACAAGGAGGGACAAGGAGGAACAATGAGGGACAAGGAGGGACATGGAGGAACAAGGAGTGACAAGGAGGGAAAAGGAGGGATAAGGAGTGGCAATGAGGTACAAGGACGGACACGGAGGGACACGGATGGAAAAGGAGGGACAATGAGGGACGAGGAGGGAAAAGGAGGGACAAGAACGAACAGGGACGGACAAGGACGGACAAGGAGGGACCAGTAGGGACAAGGAGGGACCAGTAGGGACATGTAGGAACAAGCAGGGACAAGAAGGGAAAGGAGCGACACGGAGGGACAGGGAGGGATAATGAGGGAAAAGGAGGGACAAGGAGTGGCAAGGAGTGGCAATGAGGGACAAGTAGGGACAGGGAGGAACAAGGAGGGACAAGGAGGGAAAAGGAGGGACAAGGAGGGACAAGGAGGGGCAAGGAGGGGCAAGGAGTGGCAATGAGGGACAAGGAGGGACAGGGAGGAACAAGGAGGGACAAGGAGTGAAAAGGAGGGCCAAGGAGTGGCAATGAGGGAAAAGGAGCGACAAGCAGGGACAAAGAGGGGCAATGCGGGATAAAGAGGAACAAGGTGGGGCAATGAGGGACACGGAGGACAAGGTTGGACAATGAGGGACAAGGAGGGACCAGTAGGGACATGGAGGAACAAGCAGGAACAAGCAGGGACAATGAGGGACAATGAGGGACAAGAAGGGACAAGGAGCGACAGGGTGGGAAATGAGGGACAAGGAGGGAAAATAATGGTCACGGAGGGTCAAGCAGGGACGAGGATGAACATGGAGGGATAATGAGGGAAAACGAGGGACAAGGAGGGCCAAGGAGTGGCAATGAGGGAAAAGCAAGCAGGGACAAAGAGGGGCAATGAGGGATAAGGAGGGACAAGGAGGAACAAGGCGGGGCAATGAGGGACACGGAGGGACAAGGTTGGACAATGAGGGACAAGAAGTGGCAATGAGGTACAAGGACGGACACGGATGGAAAAGGGACAATGAGGGACAAGAACGGACAAGGAGGGACCAGTAGGGGCAACGTGGGACCAGGAGGGACAAGGAGGGACAAGCAGGAACAAGCAGGGATAAGGTGGGACAAGGTGGGACAAGGAGGATCAAGGATGGACAAGGGGGGTCAAGGAGGGACATGGATGGACGCGGCAATGAGGGACACGGAGGGACAAGAAGTGGCAATGAGGGGCAATGAGGTATAAGGACGGACATGGACGGACACGGACGGACACGGATGGAAAAGGAGGGACAATGAGGGACAATGAGGGAAAAGGACGGACAAGGAGGGACCAGTAGGGGCAAGGAGGGACAAGGAATGACAAGGAGGGTCAATGAGAGGCAATGAGCGACAATGAGGGACAATAAGGGAAAAGGTGGGACCAGGAGGGACAAGGAGGGTCAAGGATGGGCAAGGAGGGACATGGATGGGCAATGAGGGACAAGGAGGGCGATGAGGGACAAGGATGGACAAGGAAGCACAAGGAGGGACAAGGAGGAACAAGGGGGGACAAGGAGGGACTAGCAGGGACAAGGAGGGGCAATGAGGGACACGAAGGGACAAGGACGGGCCATGTGTGGCAATGAGGGGGAATTAGGGAGAGACAAGGACTGGCAATGTGGGGCAATGAGGGGCAATGAGGTACAAGGAGGGGCAAGGAGTGACAAGGAGGGACAAAGAGGGAGAAGGAGGGACAAGAAGGGACAAGGAGGGACAAGGAGGGACAAGGAGGGACAAGGAGGGATAAGGAGGGAAAAGGATGGTCACGGAGGGACGGGGATGGACAAGGAGGGACAATGTTGGGCAATGAGGGACAAGGAGGGCGATGAGGGACAAGGATGGACAAGGAAGCACAAGGAGGGACAAGGAGGAACAAGGGGGGACGAGGATGGACAAGGAGGGACAATGTTGGGAAATGAGGGACAAGGAGTGGAAATGAGGGGCAGTGGGGGAAATGAGGTACAAGGACGGACAATGAACGACAATTACGGCCAGGAGGGAAAAGGAGAGAAAAGAACGGACAAGGAGGGACCAGTAGGGACAAGGAAGGACAAGGAATGACACGAAGGGTCAATGAGGGACAAGGAGGGGCAAGGAGTGACAAGGAGAGACAAGGAGTGACAAGGAGTGACAAGGAGGGACAAAGAGGGACAAGGAGGGACAAGAAGGGACGAGGATGGACAGGGAGGGACAAGGTTGGGCAATGAGGGACAAGGAGGGCGATGAGGGACAAGGATGGACAAGGAAGCACAAGGAGGGACAAGGAGGAACAAGGAGGGGCAATGAGGGACACGAAGGGACAAGGACGGGCCATGTGTGCCAATGAGGGGGAATTAGAGGGAGACAAGGACTGGCAATGTGGGGCAATGAGGGGCAATGAGGTACAAGGACGGACAAGGAGGGACACGGATGGAATAGGAGGGACAATGAGGGACGAGGAGGGAAAAGGAGGGACTAGAACGGATAAGGAGGGACCAGTAGGGACAAGGAGGGCAAGGAGGGACCAGTAGGTACAAGAAGGGACAAGGAGGAACAAGCATGGACAATGAGGGACATGGAGCGACACGGAGGGACAGGGAGGGAAAAGGGTGGTCACGGAGGGTCAAGGAGGGGCGAGGATGAACAAGGAGGGACAAGGAGTGGCAATTAGGGACAATGATGGAAAAGGATGGTCACGGAGGGACGAGGATGGACAAGGAGGGAAAAGGTTGGGCAATGAGGGAAAAGGAAGGGCGATGAGGGACAAGGAAGCACAAGGAGGAACAAGGAGTGAAAAGGTGGGACAAGGAGGATCAATGATGGAAAAGGGGGGTCAAGTTAGGGACATGGATGGACGCGGCAATGAGGGACACGGAGGGACAAGGTTGGGCAATGAGGGACAAGGAGGGACAAGGAGTGGCAATGAGGGGCAATGAGGTACAAGGACGAACAAGGAGGGACAAGGAGGGACAATGAGGGACGAGGAGGGACAAGGAGAGACAAGAACGGCAAGGAGGGACCAATAGGGACAAGGAGGGACAAGGCATGACACGGAGGGTCAATGAGGGGCAATGAGCGATAATGATGGGCAATGAGTGACAAGGAGGGACAAGGAGGGACAATGAGGGACACGGAGGGACAAGGAGGGTCCAGGAGGGACAAGGAGGGGCAACGAATGACAAGGAGGGAAAATGAGGGACAAGGATTGGCAATGAGGGACAAGGAGGGAAAAGGACGGAAAAAGAGCGACAAGCAGGGACAATAAGGGAAACGGAGGGACAAGGAGGGGCAAGGATTAACAAGGAGGGGCAATGAGGGACTAGGAGGGACAAGAAGGAACCAGCAGGGACAATGAGGGACAAGGAGGGACATGGAGGGACAAGCAGGGACAAGAAGGGTCAAGGAGGGTCAATGATGGACAAGGGGGGTCAAGTTAGGGACATGGATGGACGCGGCAATGAGGGACACGGAGGTACAAGGTTGGGCAAGGAGGGACAAGGAGTGGCAATGAGGGGCAATGAGGTACAAGGACGGACAAGGAGGGACAATGAGGAACGAGGAGGGACAAGGAGAGACAAGAACGGACAAGGAGGGACCAGTAGGGACAAGGAGGGACAAGGAATGACACGGAGGGTCAATGAGGGACACGGAGGGACAAGGAGGGATATGGAGGGGCAAGGAATGACAAGGAGGGAAAATGAGGGACAAGGATTGGCAATGAGGGACAAGGAGGGAAAAGGATGGAAAAAGAGCGACAAGCAGGGACAATAAGGGAAACGGAGGGACAAGGAGGGGCAAGATTGACAAGGAGGGGCAATGATGGACTATGAGGGACAAGGAGGAACAAGCAGGGACAAGGAGGGACAGAGAGGGACAAGGTGGGGCAATCAGGCACAAGGAGGGACAAGGAGGGAAGGGCAGTGACAAGGAGGGGCAATGAGGGAAAAGGAGGGACACGAATGGACAAGGAGTGACAAGGAGGGAAAATGAGGGACAAGGATGGAGAATGAGGGGCAATAAGGGACAAGTAGGAACCAGCAGGGACAAGGATGGACAAGGTTGGCCAATGAGGGACAAGGAGTGGCTATGAGGGGCAATGAGGTACAAGGACGGACAAGGAGTGACACGGATGGACAATGAGGGACGAGGAGGGACAAGGAGCGACAACAACGGAAAAGAAGGGATAAGGAGGGACAACGAGGGACAAGGAATGACAAGGAGGGTCAATGAGGGGCAATGAGCGAAAATGAGGGACAAGGAGGGACAAGGAGGGGCAATGAGGGACAAGGAGGGACAATGCGGGACAAGGTGGACCAGGAGGGAGAAGGAGGGGCAAGGAAGGACAGGGAGGGACAAGGAGGGACAAGGAGTGGCAATGAGGGACAAGGATTGACAAGGAGGGATAAGGAGGGACAAGGAGGGACAAGGAGGGACAGGGAGGGACAAGGAGGGACAAAGAGGGACAAGGAGGGACAAGGAGGGACAAGGAGGGACAAAGAGGGACAAGGAGGGACAAGGAGTGACAAGGAGTGAGAAGGAGGGACAAGGAGGGACAAGGTGGGAAAAGGAGGGATAAGGAGGGACAATGAGGGACAAAGAGTGACAAGGAGGGAAATGAGGGCAAAGGAGGGACAAGGAGTGGTAATGAGGGACAAGGAGGGAAAAGGAGCGACAAGCAGGGACAGGGAGGGATAATGAGGGACAAGGAGGGACAGGGAGGGGCAAGGAGGGAAAAGGAGTGGCAACGAGGGACAAGGAGGGAAAAGGAGCGACAAGCAGGGACAAGGAGGGGCAATGAGGGACAAGGAGGGACAAGGAGTGGCAATGAGGGGCAAGGAGTGGCAATGAGGGCAATGAGGGACAAGGAGGGACAAGGAGGGACAAGGAGGGACAAGGAGGGACCAGGAGGGTCAATGAGGGTCAATGAGGGGCAATGAACGACAATGAGGGAAAAGGAGGGGCAATGAGGGACAAGGAGGGAAAAGGAGGGGCAAGGGGGGACAAGGAGGAACAAGGAGGAACAAGGTGGGACCAGGAGGGACAAGGTGGGACAAGGAAGGAAAAGGCGGGACAAGGAGGGACAAGAAGGGACAAGGTGGGGCAATGAGTGACCAGGCGGGACAAGGAGGGACAAGGAGGAACAAGGGGGGACAAGGTTGGGAAATGAGGGACAAGGAGTGGAAATGAGGGGCAGTGGGGGAAATGAGGTACAAGGACGGACAAGGAACGACAATTAGGGGCGAGGAGGGAAAAGGAGAGAAAAGAACGGACAAGGAGGGACCAGTAGGGACAAGGAAGGACAAGGAATGACACGGAGGGTCAATGAGGGACAAGGAGGGACAAGGAGGGGCAAGGAGTGACAAGGAGAGACAATGAGTGACAAGGAGTGACAAGGAGGGACAAAGAGGGACAAGGAGGGACAAGGAGGGACAAGGAGGGACAAGAAGGGACAAGGAGGGACAAGGAGGGAAAAGGATGGTCACGGAGGGACGAGGATGGACAAGGAGGGACAAGGTTGGGCAATGAGGGCGATGAGGGACAAGGATGGACAAGGAAGCACAAGGAGGGACAAGGAGGAACAAGGGGGGACAAGGAGGGACAAGCAGGGACAAGGAGGGGCAATGAGGGACACGAAGGGACAAGGACGGGCCATGTGTGGCAATGAGGGGGAATTAGAGGTAGACGAGGACTGGCAATGTGGGGCAATGAGGGGCAATGAGGTACAAGGACGGACAAGGAGGGACACGGATGGAATAGGAGGGACAATGAGGGACGAGGAGGAAAAGGAGGGACTAGAACGGATAAGGAGGGACCAGTAGGGACAAGGAGGACAAGGAGGGACCAGTAGGGACAAGAAGGGACAAGGAGGAACAAGCATGGACAATGAGGGACATGGAGCGACACGGAGGGACAGGGAGGGAAAAGGATGGTCACGGAGGGTCAAGGAGGGGCGAGGATGAACAAGGAGGGACAAGGAGTGGCAATTAGGGACAATGATGGAAAAGGCTGGTCACGGAGGGACGAGGATGGACAAGGAGGGAAAAGGTTGGGCAATGAGGGAAAAGGAAGGGCGATGAGGGACAAGGATGGACAAGGAAGTACAAGGAGGAACAAGGAGTGAAAAGGTGGGACAAGGAGGATCAATGATGGAAAAGGGGGGTCAAGTTAGGGACATGGATGGACCCGGAAATGAGGGACACGGAGGGACAAGGTTGGGCAATGAGGGACAAGGAGGGACAAGGAGTGGCAATGAGGTGCAATGAGGTACAAGGACGGACAAGGAGGGACAATGAGGGACGAGGAGGGACAAGGAGAGACAAGAACGGACAAGGAGGGACCAATAGGGACAAGGAGGGACAAGGCATGACACGGAGGGTCAATGAGGGGCAATGAGCGATAATGAGGGGCATTGAGTGACAAGGAGAGACAATGAGGGACACGGAGGGACAAGGAGGGTCCAGGAGGGACAAGGAGGGGCAACGAATGACAAGGAGGGAAAATGAGGGACAAGGATTGGCAATGAGGGACAAGGAGGGAAAAGGACGGAAAAATAGCGACAAGCAGGGACAATAAGGGAAACGGAGGGACAAGGAGGGGCAAGGATCAACAAGGAGGGGCAATGAGGGACTAGGAGGGACAAGAAGGAACCAGCAGGGACAATGAGGGACAAGGAGGGACATGGAGGGCAAGGAGCGACAAGGAGGGGCAATGAGGGGCAATAAGGGACAATGAGGGCCAAGGATGGACAATGTTGGGCAATGAAGGACAAGGAGTGGCTATGAGGGGCAATGAGGTACAAGGACGGACAAGGAGTGACACGGATGGACAATGAGGGACGAGGAGGGACAAGGAGCGACAACAACGGAAAAGAAGGAATAAGGAGGGACAACGAGGGACAAGGAATGACAAGGAGGGTCAATGAGGGGCAATGAGCGAAAATGAGGGACAAGGAGTGACAATGAGGGGCAGTGAGGGACAAGGAGGGACAATGCGGGACAAGGTGGGACCAGGAGGGACAATGAGGGAAAAGGATGGTCACGGAGGGACGAGGATGGACAAGGAGGGACAAGGTTGGGCAATGAGGGACAAGGAGGGGCGATGAGGAACAAGAATGGACAAGGAAGCACAAGGAGGAATAAGGGGTGACAAGGAGGGACAAGGAGGGGCAATGAGGGACACTGAGGGACAAGCAGGGACAAGGAGGGAAAAGATGGGACAATGAGGGACAAGGATTGACAAGGAGGGACAAGGAGGGACAAGCAGGAACAAGCAGGGACAAGGTGGTACAAGGTGGGACACGGTGGGACAAGGTGGGACCAGGAGGGACAAGCAGGAACAAGCAGGGACAAGGTGGAACAAGGTGGGACAAGGAGGGTCAAGGATGGACAAGGGGGTCAAGGAGGGACAAGGAATGACAAGGAGGGACAATGAGGGACAAGGAGGAACAAGCAGGGACGATGAGGGACAAGAAGGGACAAGGAGCGACACGGAGGGACAGGGAGGGAAAAGGAGGGACAAGGTGGGACAATCAGGGACAAGGAGGTACAAGGTTGGGCAATGAGGGACAAGGAGGGGCGATGAGGGACAAGGATGGACAAGGAAGCACAAGGAGGGACAAGGAGGAACAAGGAGGGACAAGGAAGGGCAATGAAAGACAAGGAGGGACATGGACTTAAAAGGAGGGACAAGGGGTGACAAGGAGGGACAAGGTTGGGCAATGAGGGACAAGGAGGGACAAGGAGTGGCAATTAGGGACAAGGAGGGAAAAAGAGGGACAAGGAGGGACAAGGAGGGACAAGGAGGGAAAAGGATGGTCACGGAGAAACGAGGATGGACAAGGAGGGACAAGGTTGGGCAATGAGGGACAAGGAGGGGCGATGAGGAACCAGGATGGACAAGGAAGCACAAGGAGGACAAGGAGGAACAAGGGGGGACAAGGAGGGACAAGCAGGGACAAGGAGGGGCAATGAGGGGCAATCAGGTACAAGGACGGACACGGAGGGACACGGATGGAATAGGAGGGACAATGAGGGACGAGGAGGGAAAAGGAGGGACAAGAACGGATAAGGAGGGACCAGTAGGGACAAGGAGGACAAGGAGGGACCAGTAGGGACAAGGAGGAACAAGCATGGACAATGAGGGACAAGGAGCGACACGGAGGGACAGGGAGGGAAAAGGATGGTCACGGAGGGTCAAGGAGGGGCGAGGATGAACAAGGAGGGACACGGAGGGACAAGGTTGGGCAATGAGGGACAAGGAGTGGCAATTAGGGACAAGGAGGGAAAAAGAGGGACAATGGTGGGACAAGGAGTGACAAGGACGGACAATGAGGGAAAAGGACGGAAGAGGAGCGACAAGGAGGGACAATGTGGGACAAGGAATGTCATGGAGCGTCAAGGAGGGTCAAGGAGAGACAATGAGGGACAAGGAGGGACAAGCAGGAACAAGCAGGGACAAGGTGGTACAAGGTGGGACACGGTGGGACAAGGTGGGACCAGGAGGGACAAGCAGGAACAAGCAGGGACAAGGTGGAACAAGGTGGGACAAGGAGGGTCAAGGATGGACAAGGGGGTCAAGGAGGGACAAGGAATGACAAGGAGGGTCAATGAGAGGCAATGAGCGACAAGGAGGGACAAGAAGGGAAAAGGATTGACAAGGAGGGGCAAGGACGGACAATGAGGGAAAAGGTCGGAAGAGGAGCGACAAGGAGGGACAATGTGGGACAAGGAATGTCATGGAGCGTCAAGGAGGGTCAAGGAGAGACAATGAGGGACAAGGAGTGACAAGGAGTATCAAGGAGGGATAAGGTTGGGCAATGTTGTACAAGGAGGGACAAGGAGTGACACGGAGGGTCAATGCGGGATAAGGAGGGACAACAGGGATAAGGAGGGAAAAGGAGTGACAAGGAGGGACAAGGAGTGCCAAGGAGGGACAAGCAGGGTCAAACAGGGACAATGTGCGACAAGGGGTGACAATAATGTACAAGGAGTTACAATGAGGTACAAGGAGGACCAATGAGTGGCAATGAGGGACAAGGAGGGAAAAGGAGCGACAAGCAGGGACAGGGAGAGACATTGAGTGACAAGGAGGGGCGAGGAGGGACAAGGAGTGGCAACGAGGGAAAAGGAGCGACAAGCAGGGACAATGAGGGACAAGGAGTGGCAATTAGGGACAAGGAGGGAAAAAGAGGGACAAGGAGGGACAAGGAGGGACAAGGAGGGACAAGGAGAGGCAAGGAGGGACAAGGAGGGACAAGGAGGGGCAAGGAGTGACAAGGAGGGAAAAGGATGGTCACGGAGAAACGAGGATGGACAAGGAGGGACAAGGTTGGGCAATGAGGGACAAGGAGGGGCGATGAGGGACAATGATGGACAAGGAAGCACAAGGAGGAACAAGGAGGGACAAGGAGGGACAAGGAGGGGCAATGAGAGACAAGGAGGGACAAGGACTTAAAAGGAGGGACAAGGAGGGCCAAGGAGTGGTAATTAGGGACAAGGAGGGAAAAAGAGGGACAATGGTGGGACAAGGAGTGACAAGGAGGGACAAGGAGGGACAATGAGGGGCAAGGAGGGACAAGGAGGGACAAGAAGGGACAAGGAGGAACAAGGAGTGAAAAGGATGGTCACGGAGGGACGAGGATGGACAAGGAGAGACAAGGAGAGAAAAGGATGGTCACGGAGGGACGAGGATGAACAAGGAGGGACAAGGTTGGGCAATGAGGGACAAGGAGGGCGATGAGGGACAAGGATGGACAAGGAAGCACAAGGAGGGACAAGGAGGAACAAGGGGGGACAAGGAGGGACAAGGAGGGACAAGCAGGGACAAGGAGGGGCAATGAGGGACACGAAGGGACAAGGACGGGCCATGTGTGGCAATGAGGGACAATGAGGGACAAAGAGTGACAAGGAGGGAAATGAGGGACAAGGAGTGGTAATGAGGGACAAGGAGGGAAAAGGAGCGACAAGCAGGGACAGGGAGAGACAATGAGGGCCAAGGAGGGAAAGGGAGGGGCAAGGAATGACAAGGAGGGAAAAGGATTGGCAATGAGGGACAAGGAGGGAAAAGGACGGAAAAAGAGCGACACGCAGGGACAATAAGGGAAACGGAGGGACAAGGAGGGGCAAGGATTGACAAGAAGGGGCAATGAGGGACTAGGAGGGACAAGGAGGAACAAGCAGGGACAACGATGGCCAAGGAGGGACAGGGAGGGACAAGGTGGGGCAATCAGGCACAAGGAGTGACAAGGAGGGAAGGGCAGGGAAAAGGAAGGACAAAGAGGGACAAGGAGGGACACGAATGGACAAGGAGTGACAAGGAGGGACAAAGAGGGAAAATGAGGGACAAGGATGGAGAATGAGGGGCAATAAGGGACAAGGAGGAACCAGCAGGGACAAGGAGGGACAAGGAGAGACAATGCGAGACAAGGTGGGACCAGGAGGGAGAAGGAGGGTCAAGGAGGGGCAAGGAAGGACAAGGAGTGGCAATGAGGGACAAGGATTGACAAGGAGTGACAAGGAGGGATAAGGAGGGACAAGGAGTGAAAAGGAGTGACAAGGAGGGACAAGGAGGGACAAGGTGGGAAAAGGAGGGATAAGAAGGGACAAGTTGGGACAATGAGGGACAGGGAGGGCAAGGAATGACAAGGAGGGAAAAGGATTTGCAATGAGGGACAAGGAGGGAAAAGGACGGAAAAAGAGCGACACGCAGGGACAATAAGGGAAACGGAGGGACAAGGAGGGGCAAGGATTGACAAGGAGGGAAAATGAGGGACAAGGATTGGCAATGAGGGACAAGGAGGGAAAAGGACGGAAAAAGAGCGACAAGCAGCGACAATAATGGAAACGGAGGGACAAGGAGGGGCAAGGATTGACAAGGAGGGGCAATGAGGGACTAGGAGGGACAAGAAGGAACAAGCAGGGACAGGGAGGGACAGGGAGGGTCAAGCAGGGACAAGGAGGGTCAAGGAGGGTCAATGATGGACAAGGGGGTTCAAGTTAGGGACATGGATGGACGCGGCAATGAGGGACACGGAGGGACAAGGTTGGGCAATGAGGGACAAGGAGTGGCAATGAGGGGCAATGAGGTACAAGGACGGACAAGGAGGGACAATGAGGGACGAGGACGGACAAGGAGAGACAAGAACGGACAAGGAGGGACCAGTAGGGACAAGGAGGGACAAGGAATGACACGGAGGGTCAATGAGGGGCAATGAGCGACAATGAGGGGCAATGAGTGACAAGGAGGGACAATGAGGGACACGGAGGGACAAGGAGGTACAAGGAGGGACCAGGAGGGACAAGGAGGGGCAAGGAATGACAAGGTGGGAAGAGGATTGGCAATGAGGGACAAGGAGGGAAAAGGACGGAAAAAGAGCGACACGCAGGGACAATAAGGGAAACGGAGAGACAAGGAGGGGCAAGGATTGACAAGGAGGGGCAATGAGGGACTAGGAGGAACAAGCAGGGACAACGAGGGCCAAGGAGGGACAGGGAGGGACAAGGTGGGGCAATCAGGCACAAGGAGTGACAAGGAGGGAAGGGCAGGGACAAGCAAGGACAAAGAGGGACAAGGAGGGACAAGGAGTGACAAGGAGGGATAAGGAGGGACAAGGAGTGAAAAGGAGAGACAAGGAGGGATAAGGAGGGACAAGGAGTGGCAAGGAGGGACAAGGAGGGACAAAGAGTGACAAGGAGGGAAATGAGGGACAAGGAGTGGTAATGAGGGACAAGGAGGGAAAAGGAGCGACAAGCAGGGACAGGGAGAGACAATGAGGGACAAGGAGGGACAGGGAGGGGCAAGGAATGACAAGGAGGGAAAAGGATTGGCAATGAGGGACAAGGAGGGAAAAGGACGGAAAAAGAGCGACACGCAGGGACAATAAGGGAAACGGAGGGACAAGGAGGGGCAAGGATTGACAAGGAGGGGCAATGAGGGACTAGGAGGAACAAGCAGGGACAACGAGGGCCAAGGAGGGACAGGGAGGGACAAGGTGGGGCAATCAGGCACAAGGAGTGACAATGAGGGAAGGGCAGGGACAAGGAAGGACAAAGAGGGACAAGGAGGGACAAGGAGGGAAAATGAGGGACAAGGATGGAGAATGAGGGGCAATAAGGGACAAGGAGGAACCAGCAGGGACAAGGAGGGGCAATGAGGGACAAGGAGAGACAATGCGGGACAAGGTGGGACCAGGAGGGAGAAGGAGGGGCAAGGAAGGACAAGGAGTGGCAATGAGGGACAAGGATTGACAAGGAGTGACAA
The DNA here is from genome assembly GCA_947397865.1 of Polietes domitor. Lineage (NCBI taxonomy): Eukaryota > Metazoa > Arthropoda > Insecta > Diptera > Muscidae > Polietes > Polietes domitor. The sequence continues at coordinate 4,239,544 of OX377623.1, forward strand.
GGAGGGATAAGGAGGGACAAGGAGTGAAAAGGAGAGACAAGGAGGGACAAGGAGCGACAAGGTGGGAAAAGGAGGGAGAAGAAGGGACAAGGAGGGACAATGAGGGACAAAGAGTGACAAGGAGGGAAATGAGGGAAAAGGAGGGACAAGGAGTGGTAATGAGGGACAAGGAGGGAAAAGGAGCGACAAGCAGGGACAGGGAGGGGCAATGAGGGACAGGGAGGGGCAAGGAGGGGCAAGGAGGGACAAGGAGTGGCAACGAGGGACAAGGAGGGAAAAGGAGCGACAAGCAGGGACAATGAGGGACAAGGAGGGACAAGGAGTGGCAATGAGGGGCAATGAGGGACAAGAACGGACAAGGAGGGACCAGGAGGGTCAATGAGAGGCAATGAACGACAATGAGGGACAAGGAGGGGCAATGAGGAACAAGGAGGGACAAGGAGGGGCAAGGGGGGACAAGGAGGAACAAGGAGGAACAAGGTGGGACCAGGTGAGACAAGGAAGGAAAAGGAGGGACAAGGAGGGACACGGAGGGTCAGTGAGCGACAATGAGGGACAAGGTGGGGCAATGAGTGACAAGGCGGGACAAGGAGGGACAAGAAGGGACAAGGTGGGGCAATGAGTGACCAGGAAGGACAAGGAGGGACAAGGTGGAACCAGGCTGGACAAGGACGGAAAAGGAGGGACAAGCAGGTACAAGGAGGGAAAAGGAGGGACAGGATGGGACAATGAGGGACAAGGATTAACAAGGAGGGACAAGATGGGACAAGTGGGGACAAGGACGGACAAGGAGGGACAAGGATTGACAAGGAGGGGCAATGAGGGACATGGAGGAACAAGCAGGGTCAATGAGGGACAAGAAGGGACAAGGAGCGACACGGAGGGACAGGGAGGGAAAAGGAGGGACAAGGTGGGACAAGGAGGGGCGATGAGGGACAAGGATGGACAAGGAAGCACTAGGAGGGACAAGGAGGAACAAGGAGGGACAAGGAAGGGCAATGTGAGACAAGGAGGGACAAGGACTTAAAAGGAGGGACAAGGAGTGACAAGGAGTGACAAGGAGGGAAAAGGAGGGAAATGGAGGGAAAAGGAGGGGCAATGACTGACAAGGTTGGGCAATGAGGGACAAGGACTGGTAACTAGGGACAGGGAGGGAAAAAGAGAGGCAATGGTGGGACAAGGAGGGACACGAAGGGACACGAAGGGACAAGGAGGGAAAAGGAGGGGCAAGGATGGGCAATGAGGGACATGGAGGAACAAGCAGGGACTAGGAGGGGCCATGTGTGACAATGAGTGGGAATTAGGGACAAGGATGGTTAAGGAGGGAAAAAGAGGGACAATGAGGGACAAAGAATGTCAACGAGGGTGAAGGAGGGTCAATGAGGGTCAAGGAGGGACAAGGAGAGACAAGGAGTGGCAATGTGGGGCAATGAGGTACAAGGACGGACACGGAGGGACACTGATGGAATAGGAGGGACAATGAGGGACGAGGAGGGAAAAGAAGGGACAAGAACGGATAAGGAGGGACCAGTAGGGACAAGGAGGACAAGGAGGGACCAGTAGGGACAAGGAGGAACAATGAGGGACAAGGAGGGACAAGGAGTGGCAATGAGGGGCAATGAGGTACAAGGACGGACAAGGAGGGACAATGAGGGACAAGGAGAGACAAGAACTTACAAGGAGGGACCAGTAGGGACAAGGAGAGACAAGGAATGACACGGAGGGTCAATGAGGGGCAATGAGCGACAATGAGGGGCAATGAGTGACAAGGAGGGGCAAGGAGGGACAAGGAGGGACAAGGAGGGACAAGGAGGCACAATGAGGGACAATGAGGGACAAGGAGGGACAAGGAGGGACCAGGAGGGACCAGGAGGAACAAGGATGGGCAAGGAATGACAAGGAGGGAAAATGAGGGACAAGGATTGGCAATGAGGGACAAGGAGGGAAAAGGACAGAAAAAGAGCGACACGCAGGGACAATAAGCGAAACGGAGGGACAAGGAGGGGCAAGGATTGAAAAGGAGGGGCAATGAGGGACTAGGAGGGACAAGGAGGAACAAGCAGGGACAACGAGGGCCAAGGAGGGACAGGGAGGGACAAGGTGGGGCAATCAGGCACAAGGAGGGGCAATGAGGGAAAAGGAGGGACATGAATGGACAAGGAGTGACAAGGAGGGAAAATGAGGGACAAGGATGGAGAATGAGGGGCAATAAGGAACAAGGAGGAACCAGCAGGGACAATGAGGGGCAATGAGGGACAAGGAGTGACAATGCGGGACAAGGTGGGACCAGGAGGGAGAAGGAGGGGCAAGGAAGGACAAGGAGTGGCAATGAGGGACAAGGATTGACAAGGAGGGATAAGGAGGGACAAGGAGGGACAAGGAAGGACAAAGAGGGACAAAGAGGGACAAGGAGGGACAAGGAGAGGCAAGGAGGGGCAAGGAGGGGCAAGGGGGGACAAGGAGGAACAAGGTGGGACCACGAGGGACAAGGTGGGAGAAGGAAGGAATAGGAGGGACACGGAGGGTCAGTGAGCGACAATGAGGACAAGGTGGGGCAATGAGTGACAAGGAGGGACAAGGCGAGACAAGGAGGGACAAGAAGGGACAAGGTGGGACAATGAGTGACCAGGAGGGACATGATGGGACAAGTGGGGACAAGGACGGACAAGGAGGGACAAGGATTGACAAGGAGGGGCAATGAGGGACAAGGAGGAACAATCAGGGACAATGAGGGACAAGAAGGGACAAGGAGCGACACGGAGGGACTGGGAGGGACAAGGTGGGACAATCAGGGACAAGGACGTACAAGGTTGGGCAATGAGGGGCAAGGAGGGGCGATGAGGGACAAGGATGGACAAGGAAGCACAAGGAGGGACTAGGAGGGACAAAGAAGGGCAATGAGAGACAAGGAGGGACAAGGACTTAAAAGGAGGGACAAGGAGTGACAAGGAGGGAAATGGAGGGAAAAGGAGGGACAAGGTTGGGCAATGAGGGACAAGGAGTGGCAACTAGGGACAAGGAGGGAAAAAGAGGGACAAGGAGTGACAAGGAGGGACAAGGTTGGGCAATGAGGGACAAGGAGTGGCAACTAGGGACAAGGAGGGAAAAAGAGGGACAAGGAGTGACAAGGAGGGAAAAGGAGGGACAAGGATGGACAAGGAGGGACAAGGAGGGACAAGGGGGGAAAAGGATGGTCACGGAGGGACGAGGATGGACAAGGAGGGACAAGGTTGGGCAATGAGGGACAAGGAGGGGCGATGAGGAATAAGGATGGACAAGGAAGCACAAGGAGGACAAGGAGGAAGAAGGGGGACAAGGAGGGGCAATGAGGGACACTGAGGGACACGAAGGGTCAAGGAAGGAAAAGGAGGGGCAAGGATGGGCAATGAGGGGCAATGAGGGACATGGAGGAACAAGCAGGGACAAGGAGGGGCCATGTGTGACAATGAGGGGGATTAGGGATAAGGATGGTCAAGGAGGGAAAAAGAGGGACAATGAGGGACAAAGAATGTCAACGAGGGTGAAGGAGGGTCAATGAGGGTCAAGGAGGGACAAGGAGTGGCAATGTGGGGTATTGAGGTACAAGGACGGACACGGAGGGACACGGATGGAATAGGAGGGACAATGAGGGACGAGGAGGGAAAAGGAGGGACAAGAACGGAAAAGGAGGGACCAGTAGGGACAAGGAGGACAAGGAGGGACCAGTAGGGACAAGGAGGAACAAGCATGGACAATGAGGGACAAGGAGCGACACGGAGGGACAGGGGGGGAAAGGAGGGAAAAGGATGGTCACGGAGGGTCAAGGAGGGGCGAGGATGAACAAGGAGGGACAAGGTTGGGCAATGACGGACAAGGAGGGACAAGGAGTGGCAATTAGGGACAAGGAGGGAAAAAGAGGGACAATGGTGGGACAAGGAGGGACAAGGAGGGATAAGGAGTGACAAGGACGGACAATGAGGGAAAATGATGGTCACGGAGGGACGAGGATGGACAAGGAGGGACAAGGTTGGGCAAGGAGGGGTGATGAGGGACAAGGATGGACAAGGAGGGACAAGGAGTGAAAAGGTGGGACAATGAGGGACAAGCAGGGACAAGGTGGGACAAGGAGGGTCAAGGATGGACAAGGGGGGTCAAGTTAGGGACATGGATGGACGCGGCAATGAGGGACAAGGAGTGGCAATGAGGGGCAATGAGGGACGAGGAGGGACAAGGAGAGACAAGAACGGAAAAGAACGGACAAGGAGGGACCAGTAGGGACAAGGAATGACACGGAAGGTCAATGAGGGCAATGAGCGACAATGAGGGGCAATGAGTGACAAGTAGAGACAAGGAGGGACAAGAAGGGACAAGGAATGACAAGGATGGGAAATGAGGGAGAAGGAGGGACAATGCGGGACAAGGTGGGACCAGGAGGGAGAAGGAGGGGCAAGGAAGGACAAGGAGTGACAAGAAGGGACAAGGAGGGACAAGGAGGGACAAGGAGGGACAAGGAGGGACAAGGAGTGACAATGAGTGACAATGAGGGACACGGAGGGACACGGAGGGACAAGGAGGGGCAAGGAATGACAAGGAGGCAAAATGAGGGAAAAGGACGGAAAAAGAGCGACAAGCATGGATGGACAAGAAGTGACAAGGAGAGAAAATGAGGGACAAGGATGGAGAATGAGGGCAATAAGGGACAGAGAGGAACAAGCAGGGACAAGGAGGGGCAATGAGGGACAATGAGGGGCAATGAAGTACAAGGACGGACAAGGAGTGACACGGATGGACAATGAGGGACGACGAGGGACAAGGAGCGACAACAACGGAAAAGAAGGGATGAGGAGGGACAACGAGGGACAAGGAATGACAAGGATGGGAAATGAGGGAGAAGGAGGGACAATGCGGGACAAGGTGGGACCAGGAGGGAGAAGGAGGGGCAAGGAAGGACAAGGAGTGACAAGAAGGGACAAGGAGGGACAAGGAGGGACAAGGAGGGACAAGGAGGGACAAGGAGGGACAAGGAGTGACAAGGAGGGAAAAGAATGGTCACGGAGGGACGAGGATGGACAAGGAGGGACAAGGTTGGACAATGAGGGACAAGGAGGGGCAATGAGGAACAAGGATGGATAATGAAGCACAAGGAGGACAAGGAGGAACAAGGGGGGCAAGGAGGGACAAGAAGGGACAAGGAGCGACACGGAGGGACAAGGAGGGACAAGGAGGGACAAGGAGGGACAAGAAGGGGCAAGGAGGGACAAGGAGTGACAAGGGGGGAAAAGAATGGTCACGGAGGGACGAGGATGGACAAGGAGGGACAAGGTTGGGCAATGAGGGACACTGAGGGACACGAAGGGACAAGGAGGGAAAAAGAGGGGCAAGGATGGGCAATGAGGGACATGGAGGAACAAGCAGGGACAAGGAGGGGCCATGTGTGACAATGAGGGGGAATTAGGGACAAGGATGGTCAAGGAGGGAAAAAGAGGGACAATGAGGGACATGAGGGACAAAGAATGTCAACGAGGGTGAAGGAGGGTCAATGAGGGTCAATGAGGGTCAAGGAGGGACAAGGAGAGACAAGGAGTGGCAATGTGGGGCAATGAGGTACAAGGACGGACACGGAGGGACACGGAGGGACACTGATGGAATAGGAGGGACAATGAGGGACGAGGAGGGAAAAGAAGGGACAAGAACGGATAAGTAGGGACCAGTAGGGACAAGGAGGACAAGGAGGGACCAGTAGGGATAAGGAGGAACAATGAGGGACAAGGAGGGACAAGGAGTGGCAATGAGGGGCAATGAGGTACAAGGACGGACAAGGAGGGACAATGAGGGACGAGGAGGGACAAGGAGAGACAAGAACGGACAAGGAGGGACCAGTAGGGACAAGGAATGACACGGAGGGTCAATGAGGGGCAATGAGCGACAATGAGGGGCAATGAGTGACAAGGAGGGACAAGGAGGGACAAGGAGGGACAAGGAGGGACAATGAGGGACAATGAGGGACAAGGAGGGACCAGGAGGAACAAGGAGGGGCAAGGAATGACAAGGAGGGAAAATGAGGGACAAGGATTGGCAATGAGGGACAAGGAGGGAAAAGGACGGAAAAAGAGCGACACGCAGGGACAATAAGCGAAACGGAGTTACAAGGAGGGGCAAGGATTGAAAAGGAGGGCAATGAGGGACTAGGAGGGACAAGGAGGAACAAGCAGGGACAACGAGGGCCAAGGAGGGACGGGGAGGGACAAGGTGGGGCAATCAGGCACAAGGAGGGGCAATGAGGGAAAAGGAGGGACATGAATGGACAAGGAGTGACAAGGAGGGACAAGGAGGGAAAATGAGGGGCAATAAGGGACAAGGAGGAACCAGCAGGGACAATGAGGGACAAGGAGTGACAATGCGGGACAAGGTGGGACCAGGAGGGAGAAGGAGGGGCAAGGAAGGACAAGGAGTGGCAATGAGGGACAAGGATTGACAAGGAGGGATAAGGAGGGACAATGAGGGACAAGGAGGGACAAGGAGGGACAAAGAGGGACAAGGAGGGACAAGGAGTGACAAGGAGGGATAAGGAGGGACAAGGAGTGACAAGGAGGGATAAGGAGGGAAAAGGAGGGACAAGGAGGGGCAATGAGGGACAAGGAGGAACAAGCAGGGACAATGAGGGACAAGAAGGTACAGGGAGCGACACGGAGGGACAGGGAGGGAAAAGGAGGGACAAGGTGGGACAATCAGGGACAAGGAGGTACAAGGTTGGGAAATGAGGGACAAGGAGGGGCGATGAGGGACAAGGAGGAACAAGGAAGGGCAATGAGAGACAAGGAGGGACAAGGACTTAAAAGGCGGGACAAGGAGTGACAAGGAGGGAAAAGTAGGGAAAAGGAGGGACAAGGTTGGGCAATGAGGGACAAGGAGGGAAAAAGAGGGACAATGGTGGGACAAGGAGGGTCAAGGAGTGACAAGGAGGGACAAGGAGGGAAAAGGATGGTCACGGAGGGACGAGGATGGACAAGGAGGGACAAGGTTGGGCAATGAGGGACAAGGAGGGGCGATGAGGAACAAGGAGGACAAGGAGGAACAAGGGGGGACAAGGAGGGACAAGCAGGGACAAGGAGGGGCAATGAGGGACACTGAGGGACACGAAGGGACAAGCAGGGATAAGGAGGGGCCATGTGTGGCAATGAGGGACAATGAGGGGGAATTAGGGACAAGGATGGTCAAGGAGGGAAAAAGAGGGACAAAGAATGTCAAGGAGGGTCAATGAGGGTCAAGGACGGTCAAGGAGGGACAAGGAGAGACAAGGAGTGGCAATGTGGGGCAATGAGGTACAAGGACGGACACGGAGGGACACGGATGGAATAGGAGGGACAATGAGGGACGAGGAGGGAAAAGGAGGGACAAGAACGGATAAGGAGGGACCAGTAGGGACAAGGAGGACAAGGTGGGACCAGTAGGGACAAGGAGGACAAGGTGGGACCAGTAGGGACAAGGAGGAACAAGCATGGACAATGAGGGACAAGGAGCGACACGGAGGGACAGGGAGGGAAAAGGAGTGATAAGGAGGGAGAAGGAGGGAGAAGGAGGGACATGGAGGGACATGGAGGGACAAGGAGGCACAAGGAGGCACAAGGAGGGAAAAGGAGTGTCAAGGAGGGTCACGAAGGGAAAAGTAGTGACAGGGCGTGTCAAGGAGGGTCAAAGAGGGTCACGGAGTATCAAGGAGGGACAAGGAGTGACAAGGAGTGACAAGGAGGGACAAGGAGTGACAAGGAGGTTCAAGGCGGGATAAGGAGGGACAACAAGGATAAGGATGGAAAAGGAGTGACAAGGAGTGCCAAGGAGGGACAAGGAGGGTCAAGCAGGGACAATGTGGGACAAGGAGTGACAATAATGGACAAGGAGTTACAATGAGGTACAAGGAGGGTCAAGGAGTGGCAATGAGGGACAAGAACGGACAAGGAGGAACAAAGAGGGACAAGGAGGTACAAGGAGGGACATGGAGGGACAATGATGGACAAGGAGGAACAAGGAGGGACTAGGAGTGACAAGTGGGAAAATGAGGGAAAAGGATAGACAAGGAGGGACAATGACGGACAAGGAGGAACAAGGAGGGACAGGGAGGGGCAAGGAGTGGCAATGAGTGGCAATGAGGGACAAGGAGTGACATGGACGGACAATGATGGACAAGGAGGAACAAGGATGGATAAGGAAGCACAAGGAGGACAAGGAGTAACAAGGGGGGGGCAAGGAGGGACAAGCAGGGACAAGGTGGGGCAATGAGGGACACTGAGGGACAAGCAGGGACAAGGAAGGACAAGATGGGACAATGAGGGACAAGGATTGACAAGGAGGGACAAGATGAGACAAGTGGGGAGAAGGACGGACAAGGAGGGACAAGGATTGACAAGGAGGGGCAATGAGGGACAAGGAGGAACAAGCAGGGACAATGAGGGACAAGAAGGTACAGGGAGCGACACGGAGGGACAGGGAGGAAAAGGAGGGACAAGGTGGGACAATCAGGGACAAGGAGGTACAAGGTTGGGAAATGAGGGACAAGGAGGGGCGATGAGGGACAAGGAGGAACAAGGAGGGACAAGGATGGGCAATGAGAGACAAGGAGGGACAAGGACTTAAAAGGCGGGACAAGGAGTGACAAGGAGGGAAAAGTAGGGAAAAGGAGGGACAAGGTTGGGCAATGAGGGACAAGGAGGGACAAGGAGGGAAGAAGAGGGACAATGGTGGGACAAGGAGGGTCAAGTAGTGACAAGGAGGGACAAGGAGGGAAAATGATGGTCACGGAGGGACGAGGATGGACAAGGAGGGACAAGGTTGGGCAATGAGGGACAAGGAGGGGCGATGAGGAACAAGGATGGACAAGGAAGCACAAGGAGGACAAGGAGGAACAAGGGGGGACAAGGAGGGACACTGAGGGACACGAAGGGACAAGCAGGGATAAGGAGGGGCCATGTGTGGCAATGAGGGACAATGAGGGGGAATTAGGGACAAGGATGGTCAAGGAGGGAAAAAGAGGGACAAAGAATGTCAAGGAGGGTCAATGAGGGTCAAGGACGGTCAAGGAGGGACAAGGAGAGACAAGGAGTGGCAATGTGGGGCAATGAGGTACAAGGACGGACACGGAGGGACACGGATGGAATAGGAGGGACAATGAGGGACGAGGAGGGAAAAGGAGGGACGAGAACGGATAAGGAGGGACCAGTAGGGACAAGGAGGACAAGGTGGGACCAGTAGGGACAAGGAGGACAAGGTGGGACCAGTAGGGACAAGGAGGAACAAGCATGGACAATGAGGGACAAGGAGCGACACGGAGGGACAGGGAGGGAAAAGGAGTGACAAGGAGGGAGAAGGAGGGATATGGACGGACAAGGAGGGAAAAGGAGTGTCAAGGAGGGTCACGAAGGGAAAAGTAGTGACAGGGCGTGTCAAGGAGGGTCAAAGAGGGTCACGGAGTATCAAGGAGGGACAAGGAGTGACAAGGAGGGACAATGAGTGACAAGGAGGTTCAAGGCGGGATAAGGAGGGACAACAAGGATAAGGATGGAAAAGGAGTGACAAGGAGTGCCAAGGAGGGACAAGGAGGGACAAGGAGGGTCAAGCAGGGACAATGTGGGACAAGGAGTGACAATAATGGACAAGGAGTTACAATGAGGTACAAGGAGGGTCAAGGAGTGGCAATGAGGGACAAGAACGGACAAGGAGGAACAAAGAGGGACAAGGAGGTACAAGGAGGGACATGGAGGGACAATGATGGACAAGGAGGAACAAGGAGGGACTAGGAGTGACAAGTGGGAAAATGAGGGAAAAGGATAGACAAGGAGGGACAATGACGGACAAGGAGGAACAAGGAGGGACAGGGAGGGGCAAGGAGTGGCAATGAGGGACAAGGAGTGACATGGACGGACAATGATGGACAAGGAGGAACAAGGAGGGACAGGGAGGAGGGACAAGGAGGGACATGGAGGTACAAGGAGGGAAAAGGAGGGACAATGATGGACAAGGAGGAGCAAGGAGGGACAAGGAGTGACAAGTGGGAAAAGGAGTGACAAGGAGGGACAATGACGGACAAGGAGGAACAAGGAGGGACAGGGAGGGACAAGGAGTGGCAATGAGGGAGAAGGAGGAACAAAGAGGGACAAGGAGGGACATGGTGGTACAAGGAGGGACAATGATGGACAAGGAGGAACAAGGAGGAACATGGAGGAACAAGGAGGAACAAGGAGGGACAAGGAGGGACAAGGAGGGACAAGGAGTGACAAGAAGGGACAAGGAGTGACAAGGATGGTCAAGGCGGGATAAGGAGGGACAACAAGGATAAGGAGGGAAAAGGAGTGACAAGGAGGGAGAAGGAGGGGCAATGAGGGACAAGGAGGGTCAAGCAGGGACAATGTGGGACAAGGAGTGACAATAATGGACAAGGAGTTACAATGAGGTACAAGGAGGGTCAAGGAGTGGCAATGAGGGACAAGGAGGGACAAGAACGGACAAGAACGGACAAGGAGGAACAAAGAGGGACAAGGAGGGACAAGAAGGGACATGGAGGTACAAGGAGGGAAAAGGAGGGACAATGATGGACAAGGAGGAGCAAGGAGGGACAAGGAGTGACAAGTGGGAAAAGGAGTGACAAGGAGGGACAATGACGGACAAGGAGGAACAAGGAGGGACAGGGAGGGACAAGGAGTGGCAATGAGGGAGAAGGAGGAACAAAGAGGGACAAGGAGGGACATGGTGGTACAAGGAGGGAGAATGATGGACAAGGAGGAACAAGGAGGAACAAGGAGGGACAAGGAGGGACAAGGAGTGACAAGAAGGGACAAGGAGTGACAAGGATGGTCAAGGCGGGATAAGGAGGGACAACAAGGATAAGGAGGGAAAAGGAGTGACAAGGAGGGAGAAGGAGGGGCAATGAGGGACAAGGAGGGTCAAGCAGGGACAATGTGGGACAAGGAGTGACAATAATGGACAAGGAGTTACAATGAGGTACAAGGAGGGTCAAGGAGTGGCAATGAGGGACAAGGAGGGACAAGAACGGACAAGGAGGAACAAATAGGGACAAGGAGGGACATGGAGGTACAAGGAGGGACTAGGAGGGACAAGGAGGGACATTGATGGACATTGATGGACAATGAGGGACAAGGAGTGGCAATGAGGGACAAGGATTGACAAGGAGGGATAAGGAGGGACAAGGAGGGACAAGGAGGGACAAGGAGGGACAAGGAAGGACAAAGAGGGACAAGGAGGGACAAGGAGGGACAAGGAGGGATAAGGAGGGACAAGGAGTGAAAAGGAGAGACAAGGAGGGACAAGGAGGGAAAAGGAGGGATAAGGAGGGATAAGGAGGGACAAGGAGTTACAAGGAGTGACAAGGAGGGACAAGGAGGGACAAGGAGGGACAAAGAGTGACAAGGAGGGAAATGAGGGAAAAGGAGGGACAAGGAGTGGTAATGAGGGACAAGGAAGGACAAGATGGGACAATGAGGGACAAGGATTGACAAGGAGGGACAAGATGAGACAAGTGGGGAGAAGGACGGACAAGGAGGGACAAGGATTGACAAGGAGGGGCAATGAGGGACAAGGAGGAACAAGCAGGGACAATGAGGGACAAGAAGGTACAGGGAGCGACACGGAGGGACAGGGAGGAAAAGGAGGGACAAGGTGGGACAATCAGGGACAAGGAGGTACAAGGTTGGGAAATGAGGGACAAGGAGGGGCGATGAGGGACAAGGAGGAACAAGGAGGGACAAGGATGGGCAATGAGAGACAAGGAGGGACAAGGACTTAAAAGGCGGGACAAGGAGTGACAAGGAGGGAAAAGTAGGGAAAAGGAGGGACAAGGTTGGGCAATGAGGGACAAGGAGGGACAAGGAGGGAAGAAGAGGGACAATGGTGGGACAAGGAGGGTCAAGGAGTGACAAGGAGGGACAAGGAGGGAAAATGATGGTCACGGAGGGACGAGGATGGACAAGGAGGGACAAGGTTGGGCAATGAGGGACAAGGAGGGGCGATGAGGAACAAGGATGGACAAGGAAGCACAAGGAGGACAAGGAGGAACAAGGGGGGACAAGGAGGGACACTGAGGGACACGAAGGGACAAGCAGGGATAAGGAGGGGCCATGTGTGGCAATGAGGGACAATGAGGGGGAATTAGGGACAAGGATGGTCAAGGAGGGAAAAAGAGGGACAAAGAATGTCAAGGAGGGTCAATGAGGGTCAAGGACGGTCAAGGAGGGACAAGGAGAGACAAGGAGTGGCAATGTGGGGCAATGAGGTACAAGGACGGACACGGAGGGACACGGATGGAATAGGAGGGACAATGAGGGACGAGGAGGGAAAAGGAGGGACGAGAACGGATAAGGAGGGACCAGTAGGGACAAGGAGGACAAGGTGGGACCAGTAGGGACAAGGAAGACAAGGTGGGACCAGTAGGGACAAGGAGGAACAAGCATGGACAATGAGGGACAAGGAGCGACACGGAGGGACAGGGAGGGAAAAGGAGTGACAAGGAGGGAGAAGGAGGGATATGGACGGACAAGGAGGGAAAAGGAGTGTCAAGGAGGGTCACGAAGGGAAAAGTAGTGACAGGGCGTGTCAAGGAGGGTCAAAGAGGGTCACGGAGTATCAAGGAGGGACAAGGAGTGACAAGGAGGGACAATGAGTGACAAGGAGGTTCAAGGCGGGATAAGGAGGGACAACAAGGATAAGGATGGAAAAGGAGTGACAAGGAGTGCCAAGGAGGGACAAGGAGGGACAAGGAGGGTCAAGCAGGGACAATGTGGGACAAGGAGTGACAATAATGGACAAGGAGTTACAATGAGGTACAAGGAGGGTCAAGGAGTGGCAATGAGGGACAAGAACGGACAAGGAGGAACAAAGAGGGACAAGGAGGTACAAGGAGGGACATGGAGGGACAATGATGGACAAGGAGGAACAAGGAGGGACTAGGAGTGACAAGTGGGAAAATGAGGGAAAAGGATAGACAAGGAGGGACAATGACGGACAAGGAGGAACAAGGAGGGACAGGGAGGGGCAAGGAGTGGCAATGAGGGACAAGGAGTGACATGGACGGACAATGATGGACAAGGAGGAACAAGGAGGGACAGGGAGGAGGGACAAGGAGGGACATGGAGGTACAAGGAGGGAAAAGGAGGGACAATGATGGACAAGGAGGAGCAAGGAGGGACAAGGAGTGACAAGTGGGAAAAGGAGTGACAAGGAGGGACAATGACGGACAAGGAGGAACAAGGAGGGACAGGGAGGGACAAGGAGTGGCAATGAGGGAGAAGGAGGAACAAAGAGGGACAAGGAGGGACATGGTGGTACAAGGAGGGACAATGATGGACAAGGAGGAACAAGGAGGAACATGGAGGAACAAGGAGGAACAAGGAGGGACAAGGAGGGACAAGGAGGGACAAGGAGTGACAAGAAGGGACAAGGAGTGACAAGGATGGTCAAGGCGGGATAAGGAGGGACAACAAGGATAAGGAGGGAAAAGGAGTGACAAGGAGGGAGAAGGAGGGGCAATGAGGGACAAGGAGGGTCAAGCAGGGACAATGTGGGACAAGGAGTGACAATAATGGACAAGGAGTTACAATGAGGTACAAGGAGGGTCAAGGAGTGGCAATGAGGGACAAGGAGGGACAAGAACGGACAAGAACGGACAAGGAGGAACAAAGAGGGACAAGGAGGGACAAGAAGGGACATGGAGGTACAAGGAGGGAAAAGGAGGGACAATGATGGACAAGGAGGAGCAAGGAGGGACAAGGAGTGACAAGTGGGAAAAGGAGTGACAAGGAGGGACAATGACGGACAAGGAGGAACAAGGAGGGACAGGGAGGGACAAGGAGTGGCAATGAGGGAGAAGGAGGAACAAAGAGGGACAAGGAGGGACATGGTGGTACAAGGAGGGAGAATGATGGACAAGGAGGAACAAGGAGGAACAAGGAGGAACAAGGAGGGACAAGGAGGGACAAGGAGTGACAAGAAGGGACAAGGAGTGACAAGGATGGTCAAGGCGGGATAAGGAGGGACAACAAGGATAAGGAGGGAAAAGGAGTGACAAGGAGGGAGAAGGAGGGGCAATGAGGGACAAGGAGGGTCAAGCAGGGACAATGTGGGACAAGGAGTGACAATAATGGACAAGGAGTTACAATGAGGTACAAGGAGGGTCAAGGAGTGGCAATGAGGGACAAGGAGGGACAAGAACGGACAAGGAGGAACAAATAGGGACAAGGAGGGACATGGAGGTACAAGGAGGGACTAGGAGGGACAAGGAGGGACATTGATGGACATTGATGGACAATGAGGGACAAGGAGTGGCAATGAGGGACAAGGATTGACAAGGAGGGATAAGGAGGGACAAGGAGGGACAAGGAGGGACAAGGAAGGACAAAGAGGGACAAGGAGGGACAAGGAGGGATAAGGAGGGACAAGGAGTGAAAAGGAGAGACAAGGAGGGACAAGGAGGGAAAAGGAGGGATAAGGAGGGATAAGGAGGGACAAGGAGTTACAAGGAGTGACAAGGAGGGACAAGGAGGGACAAGGAGGGACAAAGAGTGACAAGGAGGGAAATGAGGGAAAAGGAGGGACAAGGAGTGGTAATGAGGGACAAGGAGCGACAAGCAGGGACAGGGAGAGACAATGAGGGACAAGGAGGGGCAAGGAGGGCCAAGGAGGGTCAAGGAGGGACAAGGAGTGGCAACGAGGGACAAGGAGGAACAAAGAGGGACAGGGAGGGGCAAGGAGTGGCAATGAGGGACATGGAGGAACAAAGAGGGACAAGGACGGACAATGATGGACAAGGAGGAACAAGGAGGGATAGGGAGGGACAAGAAGGGACAAGGAGGGACAAGGAGTGGCAATGAGTGGCAATGAGGAACAAAGAGGGACAAGGAGGGACAGGGAGGGACAAGGAGTGGCAATGAGGGACAAGGAGGGACAAGAACGGACAAGGAGGAACAAAGAGAGACATGGAGGTACAAGTAGGCACAAGGAGGGACAATGATGGACAAGGAGGAAAGAGGAGGAGCAAGGAGGGACAAGGAGTGACAAGTGGGAAAAGGAGCGAAAAGGAGTGATAAGGAAGGACAAGAAGGGATAATGAGGGACACGCAGCGGCAAGGAGGGGCAAGGAGTGACAAGGAGGGACAAGGAGTGACAAGTAGTGACAAGAAGGGAAAAGGATTGACAAGGAGGGGAAAGGAGGGACAACGAGGGAAAAGGACGGAAAAGGAGCGACAGGAAGGGACAAGGAGTGACAAGGAGGGACCAGGAGGGACAAGGATGGAAAAGGATGGTCACGGAGGGACAAGGATGGACAAGGAGGGACAAGGTTGGGCAATGAGGGACAAGGAGGGGCGATGAGGAACAAGGATGGACAAGGAAGCACAAGGAGGAACAAGGGGGAACAAGGAGGGACAAGGAGGGGCAATGAGGGACACTGAGGGACAAGCAGGGACAAGGAGGGACAAGGAGGGACAAGATGGGACAATGAGGGACAAGGATTGACAAGGAGGGACAAGATGGGACAAGTGGGGACAAGGACGGACAAGGAGGGGCAATGAGGGACAAGGAGGAACAAGCAGGGACAATGAGCGACAAGAAGGGACAAGGAGCGTCACGGAGGGACAGGGTGGGAAAAGGAGGGACAAGGTAGGACAATCTGGGACAAGGAGGTACAATGAGGGACAAGGAGGGGCGATGAGGGACAAGGAGGGACAAGGAGGAACAAGGAAGGGCAATGAGAGACAAGGACGGACAAGGACTTAAAAGGAGGGACAAGGAGTGACATGGAGGGAAAAGGAGGGACAATGTTGGACAATGAGGGACAAGGAGTGGCAATTAGGGACAAGGAGGGAAAAAGAGGGACAATGGTTGGACAAGGAGTGGCAATTAGGGACAAGAAGGGAAAAAGAGGGACAATGGTGGGACAAGGAGGGACAAGAAGAGACAAGGAGGGACAAGGAGGGACAAGGAGGGACAAGGAGGGACAAGGAGGGACAAGGAGGGACAAGAAGGGACAAGGAGTGACAAGGAGGGAAAAGGATGGTCACGGAGGGACGAGGATGGACAAGGAAGCACAAGGAGGACAAGGAAGCACAAGGAGGACAAGGAGGAACAAGGGGGGACAAAGAGGAACAAGGGGGGGCAAGGAGGGACAAGGAGGGACAATGAGGGACACTGAGGGACACGAAGGGACAAGGAGGGAAAAGGAGGGGCAAGGATGGGCAATGAGGGGCAATGAGGGACAAGGAGGAACAAGCAGGGACAAGGAGGGGGAATTAGGGACAAGAATGGTCAAGGAGGGAAAAAGAGGGACAATGAGGGACAAAGAATGTCAAGGAGGGTGAAGGAGGATCAAGGTGGGACAAGGGGTGACAAGGAGTGGCAATGTGGGGCAATGAGGGGCAATGAGGTACAAGGACGGACACGGAGGGACACGGATGGAATAGGAGGGACAATGAGGGACGAGGAGGGAAAAGGAGGGACAAGAACGGATAAGGAGGGACCAGTAGGGACAAGGAGGACAAGGAGGGACCAGTAGGGACAAGGAGGAACAAGGAGCGACAGGGAGGGAAAAGGAGTGACAAGGAGGGACATGGAGGGACAAGGTGGGACAAGGAGGGACAAGGAGGAACAAGGAGTGTCAAGGAGGGAAAAGGAGTGACAAGGCGGGTCAAGGAGGGTCACGAAGGGAAAAGTAGTGACAGGGCGTGTCAAGGAGGGTCACGGAGTATCAAGGAGGGATAAGGTTGGGCAATGATGGACAAGGAGGGACAAGGAGAGACAAGGAGAGACAAGGAGAGACAAGGAGTGGCAAGGAGTGACAAGGAGGGACATGGAGTGACAAGGAGGTTCAAGGCGGGATAAGGAGGGACAACAAGGATAAGAAGAGAAAAGGAGTGACAAGGAGTGACAAGGAGTGACAAGGAGTGCCAAGGAGGGACAAGGAGGGTCAAGCAGGGACAATGTGGGACAAGGAGTGACAATAATGGACAAGGAGTTACAATGAGGTACAAGGAGGTTCAATGAGTGGCAATGAGGGACAAGAACGGACAAGGAGGAACAAAGAGGGACAATGAGGTACAAGGAGGGACATGGAGGGACAATGATGGACAAGGAGGAACATGGAGTGACAAGTGGGAAAGGGAAGGAAAAGGAGAGACAAGGAGGGACAATGACGGACAAGGAGGAACAAGGAGGGACAGGGAGGGACAATGAGGGACAAGGAGCGACACGGAGGGACAGGGAGGGAAAAGGAGTGACAAGGAGGGACATGGAGGGACAAGGAGGTACAAGGAGGCACAAGGAGGGAAAAGGAGTGTCAAGGAGGGTCACGAAGGGAAAAGTAGTGACAGGGCGTGTCAAGGAGGGTCAAAGAGGGTCACGGAGTATCAAGGAGGGACAAGGAGTGACAAGGAGGGACAAGGAGTGACAAGGAGGTTCAAGGCGGGATAAGGAGGGACAACAAGGATAAGGATGGAAAAGGAGTGACAAGGAGGGACAAGGAGGGTCAAGCAGGGACAATGTGGGACAAGGAGTGACAATAATGGACAAGGAGTTACAATGAGGTACAAGGAGGGTCAAGGAGTGGCAATGAGGGACAAGAACGGACAAGGAGGAACAAAGAGGGACAAGGAGGTACAAGGAGGGACATGGAGGGACAATGATGGACAAGGAGGAACAAGGAGGAACAAGGAGGGACTAGGAGTGACAAGTGGGAAAATGAGGGAAAAGGATAGACAAGGAGGGACAATGACGGACAAGGAGGAACAAGGAGGGACAGGGAGGGGCAAGGAGTGGCAATGAGGGACAAGGAGTGACATGGACGGACAATGATGGACAAGGAGGAACAAGGATGGATAAGGAAGCACAAGGAGGACAAGGAGCAACAAGGGGGGGCAAGGAGGGACAAGCAGGGACAAGGTGGGGCAATGAGGGACACTGAGGGACAAGGAGGGACAAGGAAGGACAAGATGGGACAATGAGGGACAAGGATTGACAAGGAGGGACAAGATGAGACAAGTGGGGAGAAGGACGGACAAGGAGGGACAAGGATTGACAAGGAGGGGCAATGAGGGACAAGGAGGAACAAGCAGGGACAATGAGGGACAAGAAGGTACAGGGAGCGACACGGAGGGACAGGGAGGAAAAGGAGGGACAAGGTGGGACAATCAGGGACAAGGAGGTACAAGGTTGGGAAATGAGGGACAAGGAGGGGCGATGAGGGACAAGGAGGAACAAGGAGGGAAGAAGAGGGATAATGGTGAGACAAGGAGGGTCAAGGAGTGACAAGGAGGGAAAAGGATGGACAAGGAGGGACAAGGTTGGGCAATGAGGGACAAGGAGGGGCGATGAGGATCAAGGATGGACAAGGAAGCACAAGGAGGACAAGGAGGAACAAGGGGGGACAAGCAGGGACAAGGAGGGGCAATGAGGGACACTGAGGGACACGAAGGGACAAGCAGGGATAAGGAGGGGTCATGTGTGGCAATGAGGGACAATGAGGGGGAATTAGGGACAAGGATGGTCAAGGAGGGAAAAAGAGGGACAAAGAATGTCAAGGATGGTCAATGAGGGTCAAGGACGGTCAAGGAGGGACAAGGAGAGACAAGGAGTGGCAATGTGGGGCAATGAGGTACAAGGACGGACACGGAGGGACACGGATGGAATAGGAGGGACAATGAGGGACGAGGAGGGACAAGCACGGATAAGGAGGGACCAGTAGGGACAAGGAGGACAAGGTGGGACCAGTAGGGACAAGGAGGACAAGGTGGGACCAGTAGGGACAAGGAGGAACAAGCATGGACAATGAGGGACAAAGAGCGACACGGAGGGACAGGGAGGGAAAAGGAGTGACAAGGAGGGAGAAGGAGGGACATGGAGGGACAAGGAGGGAAAAGGAGTGTCAAGGAGGGTCACGAAGGGAAAAGTAGTGACAGGGCGTGTCAAGGAGGGTCAAAGAGGGTCACGGAGTATCAAGGAGGGACAAGGAGTGACAAGGAGGTTCAAGGCGGGATAAGGAGGGACAACAAGGATAAGGATGGAAAAGGAGTGACAAGGAGTGCCAAGGAGGGACAAGGGAGGGAGGAGGAGCAAGGAGGGACAAGGAGTGACAAGTGGGAAAAGGAGTGACAAGGAGGGACAATGACGGACAAGGAGGAACAAGGAGGGACAGGGAGGGACAAGGAGTGGCAATGAGGGAGAAGGAGGAACAAAGAGGGACAAGGCGGGACATGGTGGTACAAGGAGGGACAATGATGGACAAGGAGGAACAAGGAGGAACAAGGAGGAACAAGGAGGAACAAGGAGGAACAAGGAGGAACAAGGAGGAACAAGGAGGAACAAGGAGGAACAAGGAGGAACAAGGAGGAACAAGGAGGGACAAGGAGGGACAAGGAGTGACAAGAAGGGACAAGGAGTGACAAGGATGGTCAAGGCGGGATAAGGAGGGACAACTAGGATAAGGAGGGAAAAGGAGTGACAAGGAGGGAGAAGGAGGGGCAATGAGGGACAAGGAGGGTCAAGCAGGGACAATGTGGGACAAGGAGTGACAATAATGGACAAGGAGTTACAATGAGGTACAAGGAGGGTCAAGGAGTGGCAATGAGGGACAAGAACGGACAAGGAGGAACAAATAGGGACAAGGAGGGACATGGAGGTACAAGGAGGGACAAGGAGGGACATTGATGGACATTGATGGACAATGAGGGACAAGGAGTGGCAATGAGGGACAAGGATTGACAAGGAGGGATAAGGAGGGACAAGGAGGGACAAGGAGGGACAAGGAAGGACAAAGAGGGACAAGGAGGGACAAGGAGGGATAAGGAGGGACAAGGAGTGAAAAGGAGAGACAAGGAGGGACAAGGAGTGGTAATGAGGGACAAGGAGCGACAAGCAGGGACAGGGAGAGACAATGAGGGACAAGGAGGGAAAGGGAGGGGCAAGGAGGGGCAAGGAGGGTCAAGGAGGGTCAAGGAGGGACAAGGAGTGGCAACGAGGGACAAGGAGGGAAAAGGAGCGACAAGCAGGGACAAGGAGGGACAAGAAGGGACAAGGAGTGGCAATGAGGGGCAATGAGGGACAAGAACGGACAAGGAGGGACCAGGAGGGTCAATGAGGGGCAATGAACGACAATGAGGGACAAGGAGGGACCAGGAGGGTCAATGAGGGGCAATGAACGACAATGAGGGACAAGGAGGGGCAATGAGGGACAAGGAGGGACAAGGAGGGGCAAGGAGGGACAAGGTGGGACCAGGCTGGACAAGGACGGAAAAGGAGGGACAAGCAGGGACAAGGAGGGAAAAGGAGGGACAAGATGGGACAATGAGGGACAAGGATTGACAAGGAGGGACAAGATGGGACAAGTGGGGACAAGGACGGACAAGGAGGGACAATGATTGACAAGGATTGGCAATGAGGGACAAGGAGGGACAAGGAGGGGCAAGGAGGGACAAGGGGGGGCAAGGGGGGACAAGGGGGGACAAGGGGGGACAAGGAGGAACAAGGTGGGACCAGGAGGGACAAGGTGGGAGAAGGAAGGAAAAGCAGGGACACGGAGGGTCAGTGAGCGACAATGATGGACAAGGTGGGGCAATGAGTGACAAGGAGGGACAAGGCGAGACAAGGAGGGACAAGGAGGTACAAGGAGGGACATGGAGGGACAATGATGGACAAGGAGGAACAAGGAGGGACTAGAAGTGACAAGTGGGAAAAGGAGAGACAAGGAGGGACAATGACGGACAAGGAGGAACAAAGAGGGACAGGGAGGGGCAAGGAGTGGCAATGAGGGACATGGAGGAACAAAGAGGGACAAGGACGGACAATGATGGACAAGGAGGAACAAGGAGGGATAGGGAGGGACAAGGAGGGACAAGGAGTGGCAATGAGTGGCAATGAGGAACAAAGAGGGACAAGGAGGGACAGGGAGGGACAAGGTGTGGCAATGAGGGACAAGGAGGGACAAGAACGGACAAGGAGGAACAAAGAGGGACATGGAGGTACAAGTAGGCACAAGGAGGGACAATGATGGACAAGGAGGAAAGAGGAGGAGCAAGGAGGGACAAGGAGTGACAAGTGGGAAAAGGAGCGAAAAGGAGTGATAAGGAAGGACAAGAATGATGGACATGGAGGGACAAGGAGTGACAGGGAGTGACAAGGAGGGACAAGGAGTGACAAGGAGGGTCAAGGCGGGATAAGGAGGGACAACAAGGATAAGGAGGGACAAGCAGGGACAAGGAGTGACAATAATGGATAAGGAGTTACAATGAGGGACAAGGAGGGTCAAGGAGTGGCAATGACGGGCAAGGAGGGACAAGAACCGACAAGGAGGAACAAAGAGGGACAAGGAGGGACAAGAAGGGACATGGAGGTACAAGGAGGGAAAAGGAGGGACAATGATGGACAAGGAGGAGCAAGGAGTGACAAGTGGGAAAAGGAGTGACAAGGAGGGACAATGACGGACAAGGAGGAACAAGGAGGGACAGGGAGGGACAAGGAGTGGCAATGAGAGAGAAGGAGGAACAAAGAGGGACAAGGAGGGACATGGTGGTACAAGGAGGGACAAGGAGGGACAATGATGGACAAGGAGGAACAAGGAGGAGCAAGGAGGGACAAGGAGGGGCAAGGAGTGACAAGGAAGGACAAGGAGTGACAAGGAGGGTCAAGGCGGGATAAGGAGAGACAACAAGGATAAGGAGGGAAAAGGAGTGCCAAGGAGGGACAAGGAGGGGCAATGAGGGACAAGGAGGGTCAAGCAGGGTCAATGTGGGACAAGGAGTGACAATAATGCACAAGGAGTTACAATGAGGTACAATGAGGGTCAAGGAGTGGCAATTAGTGGCAATGAGGGACAAGGAGGGACAAGAACGGACAAGGAGGAACAAATAGGGACAAGGAGGGACATGGATGTACAAGGAGGGACAAGGAGGGACATTGATGGACTATGAGGAACAAGGAGGAACAAGGAGGATCAAGGAGGGACAAGGAGTGACAAGGAGTGACAAGTGGGAAAAAGGAGGGAAAAGGAGTGACAAGGAGGGACAATGATGGACTAGGAGGAACAAGTACGGACAAGGAGGGACAAGGAGGGACAAGGAGGGACAAGGAGGAACAATGAGGGACAAGGAGGGATATGGAGGAACAAGGAGTGACAAGGAGGGAAAAGGAGGGATAAGGAGTGGCAATGAGGTACAAGGACGGACACGGAGGGACACGGATGGAAAAGGAGGGACAATGAGGGACGAGGAGGGAAAAGGAGGGACAAGAACGAACAAGGACGGACAAGGAGGGACCAGTAGGGACATGTAGGAACAAGCAGGAAGAAGCAGGGACAATGAGGGATAAGAAGGGAAAGGAGCGACACGGAGGGACAGGGAGGGATAATGAGGGAAAAGGAGGGACAAGGAGTGGCAAGGAGTGGCAATGAGAGACAAGGAGGGACAGGGAGGAACAAGGAGGGACAAGGAGGGAAAAGGAGGGGCAAGGAGTGGCAATGAGGGACAAGGAGGGTCAAGGAGGGACAGGGAGGAACAAGGAGGGACAAGGAGTGAAAAGGAGGGCCAAGGAGTGGCAATGAGGGAAAAGGAGCGACAAGCAGGGACAAAGAGGGGCAATGAGGGATAAGGAGGAACAAGGTGGGGCAATGAGGGACACGGAGGACAAGGTTGGACAATGAGGGACAAGGAGGGACCAGTAGGGACATGGAGGAACAAGCAGGAACAAGCAGGGACAATGAGGGACAAGGAGCGACAGGGAGGGAAAGGAGGGACAAGGAGGGAAAAGAATGGTCACGGAGGGTCAAGCAGGGACGAGGATGAACATGGAGGGATAATGAGGGAAAAGGAGGGACAAGGAGGGCCAAGGAGTGGCAATGAGGGAAAAGCAAGCAGGGACAAAGAGGGTCAATGAGGGATAAGGAGGGACAAGGAGGGACAAGGAGGAACAAGGCGGGGCAATGAGGGACACGGAGGGACAAGGTTGGACAATGAGGGACAAGGAGTGGCAATGAGGACACGGATGGAAAAGGAGGGACAATGAGGGACAAGAACGGACAATGACGGACAAGGAGGGACCAGTAGGGGCAACGTGGGACCAGGAGGGACAAGGAGGGACAAGCAGGAACAAGCAGGGACAAGGTGGGACAAGGAGGATCAAGGATGGACAAGGGGGGTCAAGGAGGGACATGGATGTACGCGGCAATGAGGGACACGGAGGGACAAGGAGTGGCAATGAGGGGCAATGAGGTACAAGGACGGACATGGACGGACACGGACGGACACGGATGGAAAAGGAGGGACAATGAGGGACAATGAGGGACAAGGACGGACAAGGAGGGACCAGTAGGGACAAGGAGGGACAAGGAATGACAAGGAGGGCCAATGAGAGGCAATGAGCGACAATGAGGGACAATAAGGGAAAAGGTGGGACCAGGAGGGACAATGAGGGCAATTAGGGACAAGGAGGGAAAAATAGGGACAATGGTGGGACAAGGAGGGACAAGGAGGGAAAAGGAGTGACAAAGAGGGAAAGGGAGTGACAAGGAGGAACACGGAGTGACAAAGTGGGGCAATGAGGGACAAACAGGGACAAGGTGGGACAAGGAGGGTCAAGGATGGACAAGGAGGGACATGGATGGGCAATGAGGGACAAGGAGGGCGATGAGGGACAAGGATGGACAAGGAAACACAAGGAGGGACAAGGAGGAACAAGGGGGGACAAGGAGGAACTAGCAGGGACAAGGAGGGGCAATGAGGGACACGAAGGGACAAGGACGGGCCATGTGTGGCAATGAGGGGGAATTAGGGAGAGACAAGGACTGGCAATGTGGGGCAATGAGGGGCAATGAGGTACAAGGAGGGGCAAGGAGTGACAAGGAGTGACAAGGAGGGACAAAGAGGGACAAGGAGGGACAAGAAGGGACAAGAAGGGACAAGGAGGGAAAAGGATGGTCACGGAGGGACGAGGATGGTCAAGGAGGGACAAGGTTGGGCAATGAGGGACAAGGAGGGCGATGAGGGACAAGGATGGACAAGGAAGCACAAGGAGGGACAAGGAGGAACAAGGGGGGACGAGGATGGACAAGGAGGGACAATGTTGGGAAATGAGGGACAAGGAGTGGAAATGAGGGGCAGTGGGGGAAATGAGGTACAAGGACGGACAAGGAACGACAATTAGGGGCGAGGAGGGAAAAGGAGAGAAAAGAACGGACAAGGAGGGACCAGTAGGGACAAGGAAGGACAAGGAATGACACGGAGGGTCAATGAGGGGCAAGGAGGGGCAAGGAGTGACAAGGAGAAACAAGGAGTGACAAGGAGTGACAAGGAGTGACAAGGAGGGACAAAGAGGGACAAGGAGGGACAAGAAGGGACAAGGAGGGACAAGGAGGGACAAGAAGGGACAAGAAGGGACAAGGAGGGAAAAGGATGGTCACGGAGGGACGAGGATGGACAAGGAGGGACAAGGATGGGCAATGAGGGACAAGGAGGGCGATGAGGGACAAGGATGGACAAGGAAGCACAAGGAGGAACAAGGGGGGACAAGGAGGGACAAGCAGGGACAAGGAGGGGCAATGAGGGACACGAAGGGACAAGGACGGGCCATGTGTGGCAATGAGGGGGAATTAGAGGGAGACAAGGACTGGCAATATGGGGCAATGAGGGGCAATGAGGTACAAGGACGGACAAGGAGGGACACGGATGGAATAGGAGGGACAATGAGGGACGAGGAGGGAAAAGGAGGGACTAGAACGGATAAGGAGGGACCAGTAGGGACAAGGAGGACAAGGAGGGACCAGTAGGGACAAGAAGGGACAAGGAGGAACAAGCATGGACAATGAGGGACATGGAGCGACACGGAGGGACAGGGAGGGAAAAGGATGATCACGGAGAGTCAAGGAGGGGCGAGGATGAACAAGGAGGGACAAGGAGTGGCAATTAGGGACAATGATGGAAAAGGATGGTCACGGAGGGACGAGGATGGACAAGGAGGGAAAAGGTTGGGCAATGAGGGAAAAGGAAGGGCGATGAGGGACAAGGATGGACAAGGAAGCACAAGGAGGAACAAGGAATGAGGGACAAGGAGGGAAAAGGACGGAAAAAGAGCGACAAGCAGGGACAATAAGGGAAACGGAGGGACAAGGAGGGGCAAGATTGACAAGGAGGGGCAATGATGGACTAGGAGGGACAAGGAGGAACAAGCAGGGACAAGGAGGGACAGAGAGGGACAAGGTGGGGCAATCAGGCACAAGGAGGGAAAGGAGGGGCAATGAGGGAAAAGGAGGGACACGAATGGACAAGGAGTGACAAGGAGGGAAAATGAGGGACAAGGATGGAGAATGAGGGGCAATAAGGGACAAGGAGGAACCAGCAGGGACAAGGATGGACAAGGTTGGCCAATGAGGGACAAGGAGTGGCTATGAGGGGCAATGAGGTACAAGGACGGACAAGGAGTGACACGGATGGACAATGAGGGACGAGGAGGGACAAGGAGCGACAACAACGGAAAAGAAGGGATAAGGAGGGACAACGAGGGACAAGGAATGAATAGGAGGGTCAATGAGGGGCAATGAGCGAAAATGAGGGACAAGGAGGGGCAATGAGGGACAAGGATTGACAAGGAGGGATAAGGAGGGACAAGGTGGGACAAGGAGGGACAGGGAGGGACAAGGAGGGACAAAGAGGGACAAGGAGGGACAGGGAGGGACAAGGAGGGACAAAGAGGGACAAGGAGGGACAAGGAGTGACAAGGAGTGAGAAGGAGAGACAAGGAGGGACAAGGTGGGAAAAGGAGGGATAAGGAGGGACAATGAAGGACAAAGAGTGACAAGGAGGGAAATTAGGGCAAAGGAGGGACAAGGAGTGGTAATGAGGGACAAGGAGGGAAAAGGAGTGACAAGCAGGGACAGGGAGGGATAATGAGGGACAAGGAGGGACAGGGAGGGGCAAGGAGGGACAAGGAGTGGCAACGAGGGACAAGGAGGGAAAAGGAGCGACAAGCAGGGACAAGGAGGGACAAGGAGGGACAAGGAGGGACCAGGAGGGTCAATGAGGGGCAATGAACGACAATGAGGGAAAAGGAGGGGCAATGAGGGACAAGGAGGGACAAGGAGGGACAAGGAGGGGCAAGGGGGGACAAGGAGGAACAAGGTGGGACCAGGAGGGACAAGGGAGGAAAAGGAGGGACAAGGAGGGACACGGAGGGTCATTGAGCGACAATGAGGGACAAGGTGGGGCAATGAGTGACAAGGAGGGGCAAGGCGGGACAAGGAGGGACAAGAAGGGACAAGGTGGGGCAATGAGTGACCAGGCGGGACAAGGAGGGACAAGGAAGCACAAGGAGGGACAAGGAGGAACAAGGGGGGACGAGGATGGACAAGGAGGGACAAGGTTGGGAAATGAGGGACAAGGAGTGGAAATGAGGGGCAGTGGGGGAAATGAGGTACAAGGACGGACAAGGAACGACAATTAGGGGCGAGGAGGGAAAAGGAGAGAAAAGAACGGACAAGGAGGGACCAGTAGGGACAAGGAAGGACAAGGAATGACACGGAGGGTCAATGAGGGACAAGGAGGGACAAGGAGGGGCAAGGAGTGACAAGGAGAGACAATGAGTGACAAGGAGGGACAAAGAGGGACAAGGAGGGACAAGGAGGGACAAGAAGGGACAAGGAGGGACAAGAAGGGACAAGGAGGGACAAGGAGGGAAAAGGATGGTCACGGAGGGACGAGGATGGAAAAGGAGGGACAAGGTTGGGCAATGAGGGACAAGGAGGGCGATGAGGGACAAGGATGGACAAGGAAGCACAAGGAGGGACAAGGAGGAACAAGGGGGGGCAAGGAGGGACAAGCAGGGACAAGGAGGGGCAATGAGGGACACGAAGGGACAAGGACGGGCCATGTGTGGCAATGAGGGGGAATTAGAGGGAGACAAGGACTGGCAATGTGGGGCAATGAGGGGCAATGAGGTACAAGGACGGACAAGGAGGGACACGGATGGAATAGGAGGGACAATGAGGGACGAGGAGGGAAAAGGAGGGACTAGAACGGATAAGGAGGGACCAGTACGGACAAGGAGGACAAGGAGGGACCAGTAGGGACTAGAAGGGACAAGGAGGAACAAGCATGTACAATGAGGGACATGGAGCGACACGGAGGGACAGGGAGGGAAAAGGATGGTCACGGAGGGTCAAGGAGGGGCGAGGATGAACAAGGAGGGACAAGGAGTGGCAATTAGGGACAATGATGGAAAAGGATGGTCACGGAGGGACGAGGATGGACAAGGAGGGAAAAGGTTGGGCAATGAGGGAAAAGGAAGGGCGATGAGGGACAAGGATGGACAAGGAAGCACAAGGAGGAACAAGGAGTGAAAAGGTGGGACAAGGAGGATCAATGATGGAAAAGAGGGGTCAAGTTAGGGACACGGATGGACGCGGCAATGAGGGACACGGAGGGACAAGGTTGGGCAATGAGGGACAAGGAGGGACAAGGAGTGGCAATGAGGGGCAATGAGGTACAAGGACGGACAAGGAGGGACAATGAGGGACGAGGAGGGACAAGGCATGACACGGAGGGTCAATGAGGGGCAATGAGCGATAATGAGGGGCATTGAGTGACAAGGAGGGACAAGGAGGGACACGGAGGGACAAGGAGGGTCCAGGAGGGACAAGGAGGGGCAACGAGTGACAAGGAGGGAAAATGAGGGACAAGGATTGGCAATGAGGGACAAGGAGGGAAAAGGACGGAAAAAGAGCGACAAGCAGGGACAATAAGGGAAATGGAGGGACAAGGAGGGGCAAGGATTAACAAGGAGGGGCAATGAGGGACTAGGAGGGACAAGAGGGAACCAGCAGGGACAATGAGGGACAAGGAGGGACATGGAGGGACAAGCAGGGACAAGAAGGGTCAAGGAGGGTCAATGATGGACAAGGGGGGTCAAGTTAGGGACATGGATGGACGCGGCAATGAGGGACACGGAGGTACAAGGTTGGGCAAGGAGGGACAAGGAGTGGCAGTGAGGGGCAATGAGGTACAAGGACGGACAAGGAGGGACAATGAGGAACGAGGAGGGACAAGGAGAGACAAGGAGGGACCAGTAGGGACAAGGAGGGACAATGAATGACACGGAGGGTCAATGAGGGACACGGAGGGACAAGGAGGGACCAGGAGGGATATGGAGGGGCAAGGAATGACAAGGAGGGAAAATGAGGGACAAGGATTGGCAATGAGGGACAAGGAGGGAAAAGGACGGAAAAAGAGCGACAAGCAGGGACAATAAGGGAAACGGAGGGACAAGGAGGGGCAATGAGGGACTAGGAGGGACAAGGAGGAACAAGCAGGGACAAGGAGGGACAGAGAGGGACAAGGTGGGGCAATCAGGCACACGGAGGGACAAGGAGGGAAGGGCAGTGTCAATGAGGGGCAATGAGCGAAAATGAGGGACAAGGAGGGGCAATGAGGGACAAGGAGGGACAGTGCGGGACAAAGTGGACCAGGAGGGAGAAGGAGGGGCAAGGAAGGACAGGGAGGGACAAGGAGGGACAAGGAGTGGCAATGAGGGACAAGGATTGACAAGGAGGGACAAGGAGGGACAAGGAGGGACAGGGAGGGACAAAGAGGGTCAAGGAGGGACAGGGAGGGACAAGGAGGGACAAAGAGGGACAAGGAGGGACAAGGAGTGACAAGGAGTGAAAAGGAGAGACAAGGAGGGACAAGGAGGGACAAGGTGGGAAAAGGAGGGACAATGAGGGAAATGAGGGCAAAGGAGTGGTAATGAGGGACAAGGAGGGAAAAGGAGCGACAAGCAGGGACAGGGAGGGATAATGAGGGACAAAGAGGGACAGGGAGGGGCAAGGAGGGACAAGGAGTGGCAACGAGGGACAAGGAGGGAAAAGGAGCGACAAGCAGGGACAAGGAGGGGCAATGAGGGACAAGGAGGGACAAGGAGTGGCAATGAGGGGCAAGGAGTGGCAATGAGGGCAATGAGGGACAAGGAGGGACAAGAACGGACAAGGAGGGACCAGGAGGGTCAATGAGGGGCTATGAACGACAATGAGGGAAAAGGAGGGGCAATGAGGGACAAGGAGGGACAAGGAGGGACAAGGAGGGACAAGGAGGGACAAGGAGGGGCAAGGGGGGACAAGGAGGAACAAGGAGGAACAAGGTGGGACCAGGAGCGACAAGGTGGGACAAGGAAGGAAAAGGAGGGACAAGGAGGGCCACGGAGGGTCAGTGAGCGACAATGAGGGAAAAGGTGGGGCAATGAGTGACAAGGAGGGGCAAGGCGGGACAAGGAGGGACAAGGTGGGGCAATGAGTGACCAGGCGGGATAAGGAGGGACAAGGAGAGACAAGGAGTGACAATGTGGGGCAATGAGGGGCAATGAGGTACAAGGACGGACACGGATGGAATAGGAGGGACAATGAGGGACGAGAAGGGAAAAGGAGGGACAAGAACGGATAAGGAGGGACCAGTAGGGACAAGGAGGAACAAGCATGGACAATGAGGGACAAGGAGCGACACGGAGGGAGAAGGAGGGAAAAGGATGGTCACGGAGGGTCAAGGATGGGCGAGGATGAACAAGGAGGGACACGGAGGGACAAGGTTGGGCAAAGAGGGACAAGGAGTGGCAATTAGGGACAAGGAGGGAAAAAGAGGGACAATGGTGGGACAAGGAGGGAAAAAGAGGGACAATGGTGGGTCAAGGAGGGACAAGGAGTGACAAGGACGGACAATGAGATGGTCACGGAGGGACGAGTTTGGACAAGGAGGGGCGATGAGGGACAAGGATGGACAAGGAAGCACAAGGAGGGACAAGGAGTGAAAAGGTGGGTAGGACAATGAGGGACGAGGAGGGACAAGGAGAGACAAGAACGGAAAAGAACGGACAAGGAGGGACCAGTAGGGACAAGGAATGACACGGAAGGTCAATGAGGGGCAATGAGCGACAATGAGGGGCAATGAGTGACAAGTAGGGACAAGGAGGGACCAGAAGGGACAAGGAGGGACAAGGAGGGACAAGGAGGGACAAGGAGGGACAAGGAGGGACAAGGAGGGACAAGGAGGGACAAGGAGGGACAAGGAGGGACAAGGAGGGACCAGGAGGGACAAGGAGGGGCAAGGAATGACAAGGAGGGAAAATGAGGGACAAGAATTGGCAATGAGGGAGAAGGAGGGAAAAGAACGGAAAAAGAGCGACAAGCAGGGACAATAAGGGAAACGGAGGGGCAAGGATTGACAAGGAGGGGCAATGATGGACTAGGAGGGACAAGGAGGAACAAGCAGCGACAATGAGGGACAAGGCAGGGACAAGGAGGGGCAATGAGGGAAAAGGAGGGGCACGAATGGACAAGGAGTGACAAGGAGGGACAAGGAGGGACAAGGAGGGAAAATGAGGGACAAGGATGGATAATGAGGGGCAATAAGGGACAGAGAGGAACATGCAGGGACAAGGAGGGGCAATAAGGGACAATGAGGGCAAAGGATGGACAATGTTGGGCAATGAAGGACAAGGAGTGGCTATGAGGGGCAATGAGGTACAAGGACGGACAAGGAGTGACACGGATGGACAATGAGGGACAAGGAGCGACAACAACGGAAAAGAAGGAATAAGGAGGGACAACGAGGGACAAGGAATGACAAGAAGGGTCAATGAGGGGCAATGAGCGAAAATGAGGGACAAGGAGTGACAATGAGGGGCAGTGAGGGACAAGGAGGGACAATGCGGGACAAGGTGGGACCAGGAGGGAGAAGGAGGGGCAAGGAAGGACAAGGAGGGAAAAGGATGGTCACGGAGGGACGAGGATGGACAAGGAGGGACAAGGTTGGGCAATGAGGGACAAGGAGGGGCGATGAGGAACAAGAATGGACAAGGAAGCACAAGTAGGGATAAGGGGTGACAAGGAGGGACAAGGAGGGGCAATGAGGGACACTGAGGGACAAGCAGGGACAAGGAGGGAAAAGATGGGACAATGAGGGACAACGATTGACAAGGAGGGACAAGTGGGGACAAGGACGGACAAGGAGGGACAAGGATGGACAATGAGGGACAAGGAGGAACAAGCAGGGACGATGAGGGACAAGAAGGGACAAGGAGCGACACAGAGGGACAGGGAGGGAAAAGGAGGGACAAGGTGGGACAATCAGGGACAAGGAGGTACAAGGTTGGGCAATGAGGGACAAGGAGGGGCGATGAGGGACAAGGATGGACAAGGAAGCACAAGGAGGGACAAGGAGGGACAAGGAAGGGCAATGAAAGACAAGGAGGGACAAGGACTTAAAAGGAGGGACAAGGGGTGACAAGGAGGGAAAAGGAGGGATAAGGTTGGGCAATGAGGGACAAGGAGTGGCAATTAGGGACAAGGAGTGAAAAAGAGGGACAAGGCGGGACAAGGAGTGACAAGGAGAGACAAGGAGGGACAAGGAGGGACAAGGAGGGACAAGGAGGGACAAGGAGGGACAAGAAGGGACAAGGAGGGACAAGGAGGGGCAAGGAGTGACAAGGAGGGAAAAGGATGGTCACGGAGAAACGATGATGGACAAGGAGGGACAAGGTTGGGCAATGAGGGACAAGGAGGGGCGATGAGGAACCAGGATGGACAAGGAAGCACAAGGAGGACAAGGAGGAACAAGGGGGGACAAGGAGGGACAAGCAGGGACAAGGAGGGGCAATGAGGGGCAATCAGGTACAAGGACGGACACGGAGGGACACGGATGGAATAGGAGGGACGAGGAGGGAAAAGGAGGGACAAGAACGGATAAGGAGGGACCAGTAGGGACAAGGAGGACAAGGAGGGACCAGTAGGGACAAGGAGGAACAAGCATGGACAATGAGGGACAAGGAGCGTCACGGAGTGACAGGGAGGGAAAAGGATGGTCACGGAGGGCCAAGGAGGGGCGAGGATGAACAAGGAGGGACACGGAGGGACAAGGTTGGGCAATTAGGGACAAGGACTGGCAATTAGGGACAAGGAGGGAAAAAGAGGGACAATGGTGGGACAAGGAGTGACAAGGACGGACAATGAGGGAAAAGGATGGTCACGGAGGGACGAGGATGGACAAGGAGGGACAAGGTTGGGCAAGGAGGGACAAGGTTGGACAAGGTGGGGCAATGAGGGACAAGCAGGGACAAGCAGGTACAATCAGGGACAAGGTGGGACAAGGAGGGTCAAGGATGGACAAGGGGAGTCAAGTTAGGGACATGGATGGACGCGGTAATGAGGGACACGGAGGGACAAGGTTGGCCAATGAGGGACAAGGAGTGGCAATGAGGGGCAATGAGGTACAAGGACGGACAAGGAGGGACAATGAGGGACGAGGAGGGACAAGGAGAGACAATAACGAAAAAGAACGGACAAGGAGGGACCAGTAGGGATAAGGAATGACACGGAAGGTCAATGAGGGGAAATGAGGGGCAATGAGTGACAAGTAGGGACAAGGAGGGACAAGAAGGGACAATGAGGGACAATGAGGGACACGGAGGGACAAGGAGGGACCAGGAGGGACAAGGAGGGGCAAGGAATGACAAGGAGGGAAAATGAGGGACACGGATTGGCAATGAGGGACAAGGAGGGAAAAGGACGGAAAAAGAGCGACAAGCAGGGACAATAAGGGAAACGGAGGGACAAGGAGGGGCAAGGATTGACAAGAAGGGGCAATGAGGGACTAGGAGGGGCAAGGATGAACAAGCAGGGACAAGGAGGGACAATGAGGGACAATGAGGGACAAGGAGTGGCTATGAGGGGCAATGAGGTACAAGGACGGACAAGGAGTGACGCGGATGGACAATGAGGGACGAGGAGGGTCAAGGAGCGACAACAACGGAAAAGAAGGGATAATGAGGGACAACGAGGGACAAGGAATGACAAGGAGGGTCAATGAGCGAAAATGAGGGACAATGCGGGACAAGGTGGGACCAGGAGGGAGAAGGAGGGGCAAGGAAGGACAAGGAGGGACAAGGAGTGGCAATGAGGGACAAGGAGGGAAAATTACGGAAAAGGAGCGACAAGCAGGGACAAGGAGCGACAAGGATTGACAAGAAGGGACAATGAGGGACAAGGAGAAACAAGCAGGGACAATGAGGGACAAGAAGGGACAAGGAGCGACAAGGATGGACAATGAGGGGCAATGAGGGACACGGAGGGACAAGGTTGGGCAATGAGGGAGAAGGAGAGACAAGAACGGACAAGGTTGGAACAGTAGGGGCAAGGAGGGACAAGGAATGACAAGGAGGGTCAATGAGAGGCAATGAGCGACAATAAGGGACAAGGTGGGACCAGGAGGGACAAGGAAGGACAAGGATGGAAAAGGAGGGACAAGGAGGGCAAGATGGGTCAAGTAGGGACAAGGAGGGGCAATGAGGTACAAGGACGGACACGGAGGGACCCGGATGGAAAAGGAGGGACAGTGAGGGACGAGGAGGGGCAATTAGGGACAAGGAGTTAAAAGGATGGACAAGGAGGGAAAAGGAGGGACAAGGAGTGACAAGGACGGACAAGGTTGGGCAATGAGCGACAAGGAGGGACAAGGAGTGGCAATTAGGGACAAGGAGGGAAAAAGAGGGACAATGGTGGGACAAGGAGGGACAAAAAGGGACAAGGAGGGACAAGGAGGGACAAGGAGGGACAAGGAGGGACAAGGAGTGACAATGACGGAAAAGGAGTGACAAGGAGGGACAAGGACGGAGAAGGAGGGACAAGGTGGGACCAGGAGGAACAAGGAGTGGCAATGAGGGACAAGGACGGAAAAGGAGGGACAAGCAGGGACAAGGAGGGAAAAGGAGGAAAAAGGAGGGACAAGATGGGACAATGAGGGACAAGGAGGGACAAGGATTGACAAGGAGGGACAAGATGGGACAAGTGGGGACAAGAACGGACAAGGAGGGACCAGGAGGGTCAATGAGGGACAAGGAGGGACAAGGTGGGGCAATGAGTGACAAGGAGGGACAAGAAGGACAAGGTGGGGCAATGAGTGACCAGGAAGGACAAGGAGGGACAAGGTGGGACCAGGCTGGACAAGGACGGACAAGGAGGGACAAGGATTGACAAGGAGGGGCAATGAGGGACAAGGAGGAACAAGCAGGGACAATGAGGGACAAGGAGTGACAACTAGGGACAAGGATGGAGGGACAAGGTTGGGCAATGAGCGACAAGGAGGGACAAGGAGTGGCAATTAGGGACAAGGAGGGAAAAAGAGGGACAATGGTGGGACAAGGAGGGACAAGGAGCGACACGGAGGGACAGGGAGGTACAATGTTGGGCAATGAGGGACAAGGAGGGACAAGGAAGGGCAATGAGAGGCAAGGAGGGACAAGGACTTAAAAGGAGGGACAAGGAGTGACAAGGAGGGAAAAGGAGGGAAAAGGAGGACAAGGAGGGACAAGGTTTGGTAATGAGGGACAAGTAGGGACAAGGACTGGCAATTAGGGACAAGGAGGGAAAAAGAGGGACTAGTAGGGACCAGGAGGGACAAGGAGGGACAAGGAGGGACAAGGAGGGACAAGGAGGGACAAGGAGGGACAAGGAGGGACAAGGAGGGACAAGGAGGGACAAGGAGGGACAAGGAGGGACAAGGCGGGACAAGGAGGGACAAGGATGGATAAGGAGGGACCAGTAGGGACAAGGAGGGACCAGTAGGGACAAGGAGGAACAAGCATGGACAATGACGGACAAGGAGTGACACGGAGGGACAGGGAGGGAAAAGGATGGTCACGGAGGGTCAAGGAGGGGCGAGGTTGAACAAGGAGGGACACGGAGGGACAAGGTTGGGCAATGAGGGACAAGGAGTGGCAATTAGGGACAAGGAGGGAAAAAGAGGGTCAATGGTGGGACAAGGAGGAACAAGGACGGACAAGGAGGGACAAGGAGGAACAATGAGGGACAAGGAGGAACATGGTGGAACAAGGAGTGACAAGGAGGGATAAGGAGTGGCAATGAGGAACAAGGACGGACACGGAGGGACACGATTGGAAAAGGAGGGACAAGGAAGGAAAAGGAGGGACAAGGAGTGACAAGGAGGGACAATGAGAGACAAGGTCGGGCAATGAGGGACAAGGAGGGAAAGGCAGGACAAGGATGGACAAGGAGTGGAAATGAGGTGCAATGAGGGACAAGGAGGGTCAAGGAGAGACAATGATGGAAAAGGATGGGGCAATGATGGACAAGGAGGGCAAGGAGTGGCAATGGTGGGCAATGAGGTTCAAGCAGGGACAAAGAGGGACAAGGAGTGACAAGGAGGGACAAGGAGGTACAATGAGGGACAAGGAGGGACAATGATGGACAAGGAGGAAAAAGGAGGAACAAGGAGGGACAAGGAGGAACAAGGAGGAGCAAGGAGGGACAAGGAGTGACAAGTGGTAAAAGGAGTGACAAGGAGGGAAAATGATGGACAGGGAGGGACAAGGAGTGGCAATGAGGGACAAGGAGCGACAAGAACGGACAAGGAGGAACAAAGAGGGACATGGTGGTACAAGGAGGGACAAGGAGCGACAATGATGGACAAGGAGGAGCAAGGAGGGACAAGGAGTGACAAGTGGGAAAAGGAGCGAAAAGGAGTGACAAGAAGGGATAATGAGGGACACGCAGCGGCAAGGAGGGGCAAGGAGTGACAAGGAGGGACAAGGAGTGACAAGTAGGAACAAGAAGGGAAAAGGATTGACAAGGAGGGGCAAGGAGGGACAATGAGGGAAAAGGACGGAAAAGGAGCGACAAGGAGGGACAATGTGGGACAAGGAGGGACAATGATGGACAAGGAGGAAGAAGGAGGAACAAGGAGGAGCAAGGAGTGACAAGTGGGAAAAGGAGGGAAAAGGAGTGACAAGGAGGGACAATGATGGACAAGGAGGGACAGGGAGGGACAAGGAGTGGCAATGAGTGGCAATGATGGACAAGGAGGGACAAGAATGGACAAGGAGGAACAAAGTGGGACAAGGAGGGACATGGAGGTACAAGGAGGGACAATGATGGACAAGGAGGAACAAGGAGGGACAAGGAGTGACAAGTGGGAAAAGGAGCGAAAAGGAGTGACAAGGAGGGACAAGAAGGGATAATGAGGGACACGCAGCGACAAGGAGGGGCAAGGAGTGACAAGGAGGGACAAGGAGTGACAAGAAGGGAAAAGGATTGACAAGGAGGGACAATGAGGGAAAAGGACGGAAAAGGAGCGACAAGGAGGGACAATGTGGGACAAGGAATGTCATGGAGCGTCAAGGAGGGTCAAGGAGAGACAATGAGGGACAAGGAGTGACAACTAGGGACAAGGATGGACAAGGAGTGTCAAGGAGGGACAAGGAGTGACAAGGAGGGTCAAGGCGGGATAAGGAGGGACAACAAGGATAAGGAGGGAAGAGGAGTGACAAGGAGTGCCAAGGAGGGACAAGGAGGGTCAAGCAGGGACAATGTGGGACAAGGAGTGACAATAATGTACAAGGAGTTACAAGGAGGGTCAAGGAGGGTCAAGGAGTGGCAATGAGTGGCAATGAGGGACAAGGAGGGAAATGAGGGACAAGGAGTGGTAATGAGGGACAAGGAGGGAAAAGGAGCGACAAGCAGGGACAGGGAGAGACAATGAGTGACAAGGAGCGACAATGAGGGACAAGAAGCGACAAGGAGCGACACGGATGGACAAGGTGGGACAATCAGGGACAAGGAGGTACAAGGTTGGGCAATGAGGGACAAGGAGGGGCGATGAGGGATAAGGATGGACAAGGAAGCACAAGGAGGAACAAGGAGGGACAAGGAGGGGCAATGAGAGACAAGGAGGGACAAGGGCTTAAAAGGAGGGACAAGGAGGAACAAGTAGGGACAAGGTTGGGCAAGGAGGGACAAGGAGTGGTAATTAGGGACAAGGAGGGAAAAAGAGGGACAATGGTGGGACAAGGAGGGACAAGAAGGGACAAGGAGGGACAAGGAGGGACAAGGAGGGAAAAGGATGGTCACGTAGGGACGAGGATGGACAACGAGGGACAAGGTTGGGCAATGAGGGACAAGAAGGGCGATGAGGGACAAGGAGAGACAAGAACGGACAAGGAGGGACCAATAGGGACAAGGAATGACACGGAGGGTCAATGAGGGGCAATGAGCGACAATGAGGGGCAATGAGTGACAAGGAGGGACAAGGAGGACAAGGAGGGACAAGGAGGGACAAGGAGGGACAAGGAGGGACAATGAGGGACAATGAGGGACACGGAGGGACCAGGAGGGACAAGGAGGGGCAACGAATGACAAGGAGGGAAAATGAGGGACAAGGATTGGCAATGAGGGACAAGTAGGGAAAAGGACGGAAAAAGAGCGACAAGCAGGGACAATAAGGGAAACGGAGGGACAAGGATTAACAAGGGGGGCAATGAGGGACTAGGAGGGACAAGAAGGAACAAGCAGGGACAATGAGGGACAAGGAGGGACAAGGAGGGACAAGGAGGGTCAATGATGAACAAGGTGGGTCAAGTTAGGTACATGGATGGACGCGGCAATGAGGGACACGGAGGGACAAGGTTGGGCAAGGAGGGACAAGGAGTGGCAATGAGGGGCAATGAGGTACAAGGACGGACAAGGAGGGACAATGAGGGACGAGGAGGGACGAGGAGGGACAAGGAGAGACAAGAACGGACAAGGAGGGACCAGTAGGGACAAGGAATGACACGGAGGGTCAATGAGGGGCAATGAGCGACAATGAGGGGCAATGAGTGACAAGGAGGGACAAGGAAGGACAAGGTGGGAAAAGGAGGGATAATGAGGGACAAGGAGTGACAAGGAGGGACAAGGAGGGACAATGAGGGACAAAGACTGACAAGGAGGGAAATGAGGGAAAAGGAGGGACAAGGAGTGGTAATGCGGGACAAGGAGGGAAAAGGAGCGACAAGCAGGGACAGGGAGAGACAATGAGGGACAAGGAGGGACAGGGAGGGGCAAGGAGGGACAAGGAGTGGCAACGAGGGACAAGGAGGGAAAAGGAGCGACAAGCAGGGACAAGGAGGGGCAATGAGGGACAAGGAGTGGCAATGAGGGCCAAGGAGTGGCAATGAGGGGCAAGAACGGACAAGGAGGGACAAGAACGGACAAGGAGGGACCAGGACGGTCAATGAGGGGCAATGAACGACAATGAGGGACAAGGAGGGGCAATGAGGGACTAGGAGTGGCAAGGAGTGGCAAGGGGGGACAAGGAGGAACAAGGAGGGACAAGAAGGGACAAGGTGGGGCAATGAGTGACCAGGAGGGACAATGAGGGACAAGGTGGGACCAGGCGGGACAAGGACGGAAAAGGAGGGACAAGCAGGGACAAGATGGACAATGAGGGACAAGGAGGGACAAGATGGGACAAGGAGCGACATGGAGGGACAGGGAGGGAAAAGGAGGGACAAGGTGGGACAATCAGGGACAAGGAGGTACAAGGTTGGGCAATGAGGGACAAGGAGGGGCGATGAGGGACAAGGATGGACAAGGAAGCACAAGGAGGGACAAGGAAGGGCAATGAGAGACAAGGAGGGACAAGGACTTAAAAGGAGGGACAAGGAGTGACAAGGAGGAAAAGGAGGTACAAGGAGGGACAAGGTTGGGCAATGAGGGACAAGGAGGGTCAAGAAGGGACAAGGAGGGACAAGGAGTGACAAGGAGGGACAAGGAGGGAAATGGATGGTCACGGAGGGACGAGGATGGACAAGGAGGGACAAGGTTGGGCAATGAGGGACAAGGAGGGGCGATGAGGGACAAGGAAGCACAAGGAGGACAAGGAGGAACAAGGGGGACAAGGTGGGACAAGGAGGGGCAATGAGGGTCACTGAGGGACACGAAGGGACAAGGAGGGAAAAGGAGGGGCAAGGATGGGCAATGAGGGGCAATGAGGGACAAGGAGGAACAAGCAGGGACAAGGAGGGGCCATGTGTGGCAATGAGGGACAATGAGGGGGAATTAGGGACAAGGATGGTCAAGGAGGGAAAAAGAGGGACAATGAGGGACAAAGAATGTCAACGAGGGTGAAGGAGGGTCAATGAGGGTCAAGGAGGGACAAGGAGAGACAAGGAGTGGCAATGTGGGGCAATGAGGTACAAAGACGGACACGGATGGAATAGGAGGGTGGGACAAGGAGGGAACAGGAGGTACAAGGAGGGACAAGGTTGGGTAATGAGGGACAAGGAGGGACAAGGAGTGGCAATTAGGGACAAGGAGGGAAAAAGAGGGACAATGGTGGGACATCGAGGGACGAGGAGGGAAAAGGAGGGACAAGAACGGATAAGGAGGGACCAGTAGGGACAAGGAGGGACCAGTAGGGACAAGGAGGAACAAGCATGGACAAGGAGTGGCAACGAGGGAAAAGGAGCGACAAGCAGGGACAAGGAGGGGCAATGAGGGACAAGGAGTGGCAATGAGGGGCAAGAACGGACAAGGAGGGACAAGAACGGACAAGGAGGGACAAGGAGGGACCAGGACGGTCAATGAGGGGCAATGAACGACAATGAGGGACAAGGAGGGGCAATGAGGGACAAGGAGGGACAAGGAGTGGCAAGGAGGGGCAAGGGGGGACAAGGAGGAACAAGGAGGGACAAGGTGGGGCAATGAGTGACCAGGAGGGACAATGAGGGACAAGGTGGGACAAGGTGGGACCAGGCGGGACAAGGACGGAAAAGGAGGGACAAGCAGGGACAAGATGGACAATGAGGGACAAAGAGGGACAAGATGGGACAAGGAGCGACATGGAGGGACAGGGAGGGAAAAGGAGGGACAAGGTGGGACAATCAGGGACAAGGAGGTACAAGGTTGGGCAATGAGGGACAAGGAGGGGCGATGAGGGACAAGGATGGACAAGGAAGCACAAGGAGGGACAAGGAAGGGCAATGAGAGACAAGGAGGGACAAGGACTTAAAAGGAGGGACAAGGAGTGACAAGGAGGAAAAGGAGGGAAAAGGAGGTACAAGGAGGGACAAGGTTGGGCAATGAGGGACAAGGAGGGTCAAGAAGGGACAAGGAGGGACAAGGAGTGACAAGGAGGGAAATGGATGGTCACGGAGGGACGAGGATGGACAAGGTTGGGCAATGAGGGACAAGGAGGGGCGATGAGGGACAAGGAAGCACAAGGAGGAACAAGGGGGACAAGGTGGGACAAGGAGGGGCAATGAGGGTCACTGAGGGACACGAAGGGACAAGGAGGGAAAAGGAGGGGCAAGGATGGGCAATGAGGGGCAATGAGGGACAAGGAGGAACAAGCAGGGACAAGGAGGGGCCATGTGTGGCAATGAGGGACAATGAGGGGGAATTAGGGACAAGGATGGTCAAGGAGGGAAAAAGAGGGACAATGAGGGACAAAGAATGTCAACGAGGGTGAAGGAGGGTCAATGAGGGTCAAGGAGGGACAAGGAGAGACAAGGAGTGGCAATGTGGGGCAATGAGGTACAAGGACGGACACGGAGGGACACGGAGGGACACGGATGGAATAGGAGGGAGGGACAAGGAGGGAACAGGAGGTACAAGGAGGGACAAGGTTGGGTAATGAGGGACAAGGAGGGACAAGGAGTGGCAATTAGGGACAAGGAGGAAAAAGAGG
This sequence comes from Polietes domitor, assembly GCA_947397865.1. Taxonomy (NCBI): domain Eukaryota; kingdom Metazoa; phylum Arthropoda; class Insecta; order Diptera; family Muscidae; genus Polietes; species Polietes domitor. The sequence continues at coordinate 4,280,055 of OX377623.1, forward strand.
GACAACGGTGGGACATTGAGGGACGAGGAGGGAAAAGGAGGGACAAGAACGGATAAGGAGGGACCAGTAGGGATAAGGAGGGACCAGTAGGGACAAGGAGGAACAAGCATGGACAATGAGGGATAAGGAGCGACACGGAGGGAAAAGGATGGTCACGAAGGGTCAAGGAGGCGCGAGGATGAACAAGGAGGGACACGGAGGGACAAGGTTGGGCAATGAGGGACAAGGAGTGGCAATTAGGGACAAGGAGGGAAAAGGACGGAAAAAGAGCGACAAGCAGGGACAATAAGGGAAACGGTGGGACAAGGAGGGGCAAGGATTAACAAGGGGGCAATGAGGGACTAGGAGGGACAAGAACGGATAAGGAGTTACCAGTAGCGACAAGGAGGACAAGGAGCGACACAGAGGGACAGGGAGGGAAAAGGATGGTCACGGAGGGTCAAGGAGGGGCGAGGATGAACACGGAGTGGCAATTAGGGACAAGGAGGGAAAAGGAGCGACAAGGAGGGACAAGGAGTGGCAACGAGGGACAAGGAGGGAAAAGGAGCGACAAGCAGGGACAAGGAGGGGCAATGAGGGACATGGAGTGGCAATGAGGGCCAAGGAGTGGCAATGAGGGGCAAGAACGGACAAGGAGGGACAAGGAGGGACCAGGACGGTCAATGAGGGGCAATGAACGACAATGAGGGACAAGGAGGGACAAGGAGGGACAAGGAGGGACAAGGAGTGGCAAGGAGGGGCAATGGGGGACAAGGAGGAACAAGGAGGGACAAGGTGGGGCAATGAGTGACCAGGAGGGACAATGAGGGACAAGGTGGGACCAGGCGGGACAAGGACGGAAAAGGAGGGACAAGCAGGGACAAGATGGACAATGAGGGACAAGATGGGACAAGGAGCGACACGGAGGGACAGGGAGGGAAAAGGAGGGACAAGGTGGGACAAGATGGGACAAGGAGCGACACAATAAGCAGGGACAATAAGGGAAACGGAGGGACAAGGAGGGGCAAGGATTGACAAGGAGGGGCAATGAGGGACTAGGAGGGACAAGGAGGAACAAGCAGGGACAATGAGGGACAAGGCAGGGACAAGGAGGGGCAATGAGGGAAAAGAGGGGCACGAATGGACAAGGAGTGACAAGGAGGGAAAATGAGGGACAAGGATGGAGAATGAGGGGCAATAAGGGACATAGAGGAACAAGCAGGGACAAGGAGGGGCAATAAGGGACAATGAGGGCCAAGGTTGGGCAATGAGGGACAAGGAGTGGCTATGAGGGGCAATGAGGTACAAGGAGTGACACGGATGGACAATGAGGGACGAGGAGGGACAAGGAGCGACAAGAAGGGACAAGGAGCGACACGGAGGGACAGGGAGGGAAAGGAGGGACAAGGTGGGACAATCAGAGACAATGAGGGACAAGCATGGACAAGGAAGCACAAGGAGGGACAAGGAAGGGCAATGAGAGACAAGGAGGGACAAGGACTTAAAAGGAGGGACAAGGAGGAAAAGGAGGGAAAAGGAGGTACAAGGAGGGACAAGGTTGGGCAATGAGGGACAAGGAGGGTCAAGAAGAGACAAGGAGGGACAAGGAGTGACAAGGAGGGAAATGGATGGTCACGGAGGGACGAGGATGGACAAGGAGGGACAAGGTTGGGCAATGAGGGACAAGGAGGGGCGATGAGGGATAAGGAAGCACAAGGAGGACAAGGAGGAACAAGGGGGACAAGGTGGGACAAGGAGGGGCAATGAGGGTCACTGAGGGACACGAAGGGACAAGGAGGGAAAAGGAGGGGCAAGGATGGGCAATGAGGGGCAATGAGGGACAAGGAGGAACAAGCAGGGACAAGGAGGGGCCATGTGTGGCAATGAGGGACAATGAGGGGGAATTAGGGACAAGGAGGGAAAAAGAGGGACAATGAGGGACAAAGAATGTCAACGAGGGTGAAGGAGGGTCAATGAGGGTCAAGGAGGGTCAATGAGGGTCAAGGAGGGACAAGGAGAGACAAGGAGTGGCAATGTGGGGCAATGAGGTACAAGGACGGACACGGAGGGACACGGATGGAATAGGAGGGAGGGACAAGGAGGGAACAGGAGGGACAAGGTTGGGTAATGAGGGACAAGGAGGGACAAGGAGTGGCAATTAGGGACAAGGAGGGAAAAAGAGGGACAATGGTGGGACAATGAGGGACGAGGAGGGAAAAGGAGGGACAAGAACGGATAAGGAGGGACCAGTAGGGACAAGGAGGGACCAGTAGGGACAAGGAGGAACAAGCATGGACAATGAGGGATAAGGAGCGACACGGAGGGAAAAGGATGGTCACGAAGGGTCAAGGAGGGGCGAGGATGAACAAGGAGGGACACGGAGGGACAAGGTTGGGCAATGAGGGACAAGGAGTGGCAATTAGGGACAAGGAGGGAAAAGGACGGGAAAAGAGCGACAAGCAGGGACAATAAGGGAAACGGTGGGGCAAGGAGGGGCAAGGATTAACAAGGGGGCAATGAGGGACTAGGAGGGACAAGAACGGATAAAGAGTTACCAGTAGCGACAAGGAGGACAAGGAGGGACCAGTAGGGACAAGGAGGAGCAAGCAGGGACAATGAGGGACAAGGAGCGACACAGAGGGACAGGGAGGGAAAAGGATGGTCACGGAGGGTCAAGTAGGGGCGAGGATGAACAAGGAGTGGTAATTAGGGACAAGGAGGGAAAAGGAGCGACAAGCAGGGACATAGAGAGACAATGAGTGGCAAGGAGGGACAGGGAGGGGCAAGGAGGGACAAGGAGTGGCAACGAGGGACAAGGAGGGAAAAGGATCGACAAGCAGGGACAATGAGGGACAAGGAGCGACACGGAGGGACAAGGTGGGACAATCAGGGACAAGGAGGTACAAGGTTGGGCAATGAGGGACAAGGAGGGGCGATGAGGGACAAGGATGGACAATGAAGCACAAGGAGGGACAAGGAGGAACAAGGAGGGACAAGGAGTGACAAGGAGGGACAATGAGGGACAAGGAAGGGCGATGAGGGACAAGGATGGACAAGGAAGCACAAGGAGGGACAAGGAGGAACAAGGAGTGAAAAGGTGGGGCAGGGAGGGACAATGAGGGACAATCATGGACAAGCAGGGACAAGGTGGGACAAGGAGGATCAATGATGGACAAGGGGGGTCAAGTTAGGGACATGGATGGACGCGGCAATGAGGGACACGGAGGGACAAGGTTGGGCAATGAGGGACAATGAGGGGCAATGAGGTACAAGGACGGACAAGGAGGGACGAGGAGGGACAAGGAGAGACAAGAACGGACAAGGAGGGACCAATAGGGACAAGGAATGACACGGAGGGTCAATGAGGGGCAATGAGCGACAATGAGGGGCAATGAGTGACAAGGAGGGACAAGGAGGACAAGGAGGGACAAGGAGGGACAATGAGGGACAATGAGGGACAATGAGGGACATGAGGGACACGGAGGGACAAGGAGGGACCAGGAGGGACAAGGAGGGGCAACGAATGACAAGGAGGGAAAATGAGGGACAAGGATTGGCAATGAGGGACAAGTAGGGAAAAGGACGGAAAAAGAGCGACAAGCAGGGACAATAAGGGAAACGGAGGGACAAGGAGGGGCAAGGATTAACAAGGGGGGCAATGAGGGACTAGGAGTGACAAGAAGGAACAAGCAGGGACAATGAGGGACAAGGAGGGACAAGGAGGGACAAGGAGGGACAAGGAGGGACAGGGAGGGACAAGGAGGGTCAATGATGAACAAGGGGGGTCAAGTTAGGTACATGGATGGACGCGGCAATGAGGGACACGGAGGGACAAGGTTGGGCAAGGAGGGACAAGGAGTGGCAATGAGGGGCAATGAGGTACAAGGACGGACAAGGAGGGACAATGAGGGACGAGGAGGGACAAGGAGAGACAAGAACGGACAAGGAGGGACCAGTAGGGACAAGGAATGACACGGAGGGTCAATGAGGGGCTATGAGCGACAATGAGGGGCAATGAGTGACAAGGAGGGACAAGGAAGGACAAGGTGGGAAAAGGAGGGATAAGGAGGGACAAGGAGTGACAAGGAGGGACAATGAGGGACAAGGAGGGACAATGAGGGACAAAGAGTGACAAGGAGGGAAATGAGGGAAAAGGAGGGACAAGGAGTGGTAATGCGGGACAAGGAGGGAAAAGGAGCGACAAGCAGGGAGAGGGAGAGACAAGGAGGGACAGGGAGGGGCAAGGAGGGACAAGGAGGGACAAGGAGTGGCAACGAGGGACAAGGAGGGAAAAGGAGCGACAAGCAGGGACAAGGAGGGGCAATGAGGGACAAGGAGTGGCAATGAGGGCCAAGGAGTGGCAATGAGGGGCAAGAACGGACAAGGAGGGACAAGAACGGACAAGGAGGGACCAGGACGGTCAATGAGGGGCAATGAACGACAATGAGGGACAAGGAGGGGCAATGAGGGACAAGGAGGGACAAGGAATGACAAGGAGGGTCAATGAGAGGCAATAAGGGACAATGAGGGCCAAGGTTGGGCAATGAGGGACAAGGAGTGGCTATGAGGGGCAATGAGGTACAAGGAGTGACACGGATGGACAATGAGGGACGAGGAGCGACAAGGAGCGACAAGAAGGGACAAGGAGCGACACGGAGGGACAGGGAGGGAAAAGGAGGGACAAGGAGGTACAAGGTTGGGCAATGAGGGACAAGGAGGGGCGATGAGGGACAAGCATGGACAAGGAAGCACAAGGAGGGACAAGGAGGGACAAGGAAGGGCAATGAGAGACAAGGAGGGACAAGGACTTAAAAGGAGGGACAAGGAGGAAAAGGAGGGAAAAGGAGGTACAAGGAGGGACAAGGTTGGGCAATGAGGGACAAGGAGGGTCAAGAAGAGACAAGGAGGGACAAGGAGTGACAAGGAGGGACAAGGAGGGAAATGGATGGTCACGGAGGGACGAGGATGGACAAGGAGGGACAAGGTTGGGCAATGAGGGACAAGGAGGGGCGATGAGGGATAAGGAAGCACAAGGAGGACAAGGAGGAACAAGGGGGACAAGGTGGGACAAGAAGGGGCAATGAGGGTCACTGAGGGACACGAAGGGACAAGGAGGGAAAAGGAGGGGCAAGGATGGGCAATGAGGGGCAATGAGGGACAAGGAGGAACAAGCAGGGACAAGGAGGGGCCATGTGTGGCAATGAGGGACAATGAGGGGGAATTAGGGACAAGGATGGTCAAGGAGGGAAAAAGAGGGACAATGAGGGACAAAGAATGTCAACGGGGGTGAAGGAGGGTCAATGAGGGTCAAGGAGGGTCAATGAGGGTCAAGGAGGGACAAGGAGAGACAAGGAGTGGCAATGTGGGGCAATGAGGTACAAGGACGGACACGGAGGGACACGGAGGGACACGGATGGAATAGGAGGGAAGGACAAGGAGGGAACAGGAGGGACAAGGTTGGGTAATGAGGGACAAGGAGTGGCAATTAGGGACAAGGAGGGAAAAAGAGGGACAATGGTGGGACAATGAGGGACGAGGAGGGAAAAGGAGGGACAAGAACGGATAAGGAGGGACCAGTAGGTACAAGGAGGGACCAGTAGGGACAAGGAGGAACAAGCATGGACAATGAGGGATAAGGAGCGACACGGAGGGAAAAGGATGGTCACGAAGGGTCAAGGAGGGGCGAGGATGAACAAGGAGGGACACGGAGGGACAAGGTTGGGCAATGAGGGACAAGGAGTGGCAATTAGGGACAAGGAGGGAAAAGGACGGGAAAAGAGCGACAAGCAGGGACAATAAGGGAAACGGTGGGGCAAGGAGGGGCAAGGATTAACAAGGGGGCAATGAGGGACTAGGAGGGACAAGAACGGATAAAGAGTTACCAGTAGCGACAAGGAGGACAAGGAGGGACCAGTAGGGACAAGGAGGAGCAAGCAGGGACAATGAGGGACAAGGAGCGACACAGAGGGACAGGGAGGGAAAAGGATGGTCACGGAGGGTCAAGTAGGGGCGAGGATGAACAAGGAGTGGTAATTAGGGACAAGGAGGGAAAAGGAGCGACAAGCAGGGACATAGAGAGACAATGAGTGGCAAGGAGGGACAGGGAGGGGCAAGGAGGGACAAGGAGTGGCAACGAGGGACAAGGAGGGAAAAGGATCGACAAGCAGGGACAATGAGGGACAAGGAGCGACACGGAGGGACAAGGTGAGACAATCAGGGACAAGGAGGTACAAGGTTGGGCAATGAGGGACAAGGAGGGGCGATGAGGGACAAGGATGGGCAATGAAGCACAAGGAGGGACAAGGAGGAACAAGGAGGGACAAGGAGTGACAATGAGGGACAAGGAAGGGCGATGAGGGACAAGGATGGACAAGGAAGCACAAGGAGGGACAAGGAGGAACAAGGAGTGAAAAGGTGGGGCAGGGAGGGACAATGAGGGACAATCATGGACAAGCAGGGACAAGGTGGGACAAGGAGGATCAATGATGGACAAGGGGGGTCAAGTTAGGGACATGGATGGACGCGGCAATGAGGGACACGGAGGGACAAGGTTGGGCAATGAGGGACAAGGAGTGGCAATGAGGGGCAATGAGGTACAAGGACGGACAAGGAGGGACGAGGAGGGACAAGGAGAGACAAGAACGGACAAGGAGGGACCAATAGGGACAAGGAATGACACGGAGGGTCAATGAGGGGCAATGAGCGACAATGAGGGGCAATGAGTGACAAGGAGGGACAAGGAGGACAAGGAGGGACAAGGAGGGACAATGAGGGACAATGAGGGACAATGAGGGACATGAGGGACACGGAGGGACAAGGAGGGACAAGGAGGGGCAACGAATGACAAGGAGGGAAAATGAGGGACAAGGATTGGCAATGAGGGACAAGTAGGGAAAAGGACGGAAAAAGAGCGACAAGCAGGGACAATAAGGGAAACGGAGGGACAAGGAGGGGCAAGGATTAACAAGGGGGGCAATGAGGGACTAGGAGTGACAAGAAGGAACAAGCAGGGACAATGAGGGACAAGGAGGGACAAGGAGGGACAAGGAGGGACAAGGAGGGACAAGGAGGGACAAGGAGGGACAAGGAGGGACAAGGAGGGACAAGGAGGGACAAGGAGGGACAGGGAGGGACAAGGAGGGACAATGAGGGACAAGGAGGGACAATGAGGGACAAAGAGTGACAAGGAGGGAAATGAGGGAAAAGGAGGGACAAGGAGTGGTAATGCGGGACAAGGAGGGAAAAGGAGCGACAAGCAGGGAGAGGGAGAGACAAGGAGGGACAGGGAGGGGCAAGGAGGGACAAGGAGTGGCAACGAGGGACAAGGAGGGAAAAGGAGCGACAAGCAGGGACAAGGAGGGGCAATGAGGGACAAGGAGTGGCAATGAGGGCCAAGGAGTGGCAATGAGGGGCAAGAACGGACAAGGAGGGACAAGAACGGACAAGGAGGGACCAGGACGGTCAATGAGGGGCAATGAACGACAATGAGGGACAAGGAGGGGCAATGAGGGACAAGGAGGGACAAGGAATGACAAGGAGGGTCAATGAGAGGCAATGAGCGACAATGAGGGACAAGGAGGGACAATAAGGGACAAGGAGGGAGAACGTGGGACCAGGAGGGACAATGGGGGCAATTAGGGACAAGGAGGGACAAGGAGGGAAAAGGAGAGAAAAGGAGTGACAAGGAGGAACACGGAGTGACAAAGTGGGGCAATGAGGGGCAATGAGGGACAAGGAGGGACAAGCAGTAACAAGCAGGGACAAGGTGGGACAAGGAGGGCCAAGGATGGACAAGGGGGGTCAAGGAGGGACATGGATGGACGCGGCAATGAGGGACAAAGTTGGGAAATGAGGGACAAGGAGGGACAAGGAGTGGTAATGAGGGGCAGTGGGGGGCAATGAGGTACAAGGACGGACAAGGAACGACAATAAGGAGGGAGAACGTGGGACCAGGAGGGAGAAGAACGGACAAGGAGGAACAAAGAGGGACAAGGAGGGACATGGTGGTAAAAGGAGGGACAAGGAGAGACAATGATGGACAAGGAGGAACAAGGAGGAGCAAGGAGGGACAAGGAGTGACAAGTGGGAAAAGGAGTGACAAGGAGGGACAAAAAGGGATAATGAGGGACACACTGCGGCAAGGAGGGGCAAGGAGTTACAAGGAGGGACAAGGAGGGACAAGGAGTGACAAGGAGGGACAAGAAGGGAAAAGGATTGACAAGTAGGGGCAAGGAGGGACAATGAGGGAAAAGGACGGAAAAGGAGCGACAAGGAGGGACAATGTGGGACAAGGAATGTCATGGAGCGTCAAGGAGGGTCAAGGAGAGACAATGAGGGACAAGGAGTGACAACTAGGGACAAGGATGGATAAGGAGTGACAAGGAGTATGAAAGAGGGATAAGGTTGGGCAATGATGGACAAGGAGGGATAAGGAGTGACAAGGAGGGACAAGGAGTGACAAGGAGGGTCAAGGCGGGATAAGGAGGGACAACAAGGATAAGGAGGGAAAAGGAGTGACAAGGAGGGACAAGGAGTGCCAAGGAGGGACAAGGAGGGTCAAGCAGGGACAATGTGGGACAAGGAGTGACAATAATGAACAAGGAGTTCCAATGAGGTACAAGGAGGGTCAAGGAGTGGCAATGAGGGACAAGGAGGGAAATGAGGGACAAGGAGTGGTAATGAGGGACAAGGAGGGAAAAGGAGCGACAAGCAGGGACAGGGAGAGACAATGAGTGACAAGAAGGGACAGGGAGGGGCAAGGAGGGGCAAGGAGTGGCAACGAGGGACAAGGAGGGAAAAGGAGCGACAAGCAGGGACAATGAGGGACAAGAAGGGACAAGGAGCGACACGGAGGGACAAGGTGGGACAATCAGGGACGAGGAGGTACAAGGTTGGGCAATGAGGGGCGATGAGGAACAAGGATGGACAAGGAAGCACAAGGAGGGACAAGGAGGAACAAGGAGGGACAAGGACTTAAAAGGAGGGACATGGAGGGAAAAGGAGGGACAAGGAGTGACAAGGAGGGACAAGGAGTGGTAATTAGGGACAAGGAGGGAAAAAGAGGGACAATGGTGGGACAATGAGGGACAAGGAGGGACAAGAAGGGACAAGGAGTGAAAAGGATGGTCACGGAGGGACGAGGATGGACAAGGAGGGACAAGGATGGACAAGGAAGCACAAGGAGGGACAAGGAGGAACAAGGGGGGACAAGCAGGGACAAGGAGGGGCAATGAGGGACACTAAGGGACAAGGACGGGCCATGTGTGGCAATGAGGGACAATGAGGGGGAATTAGGGAGAGACAAGGACTGGCAATGTGGGGCAATGAGGGGCAATGAGGTACAAGGACACCAGGAATGACAAGGAGGGTCAATGAGAGGTAATGAGGGACAAGGAGGGACAATAAGGGACAAGGAGGGACAACGTGGGACCAGGAGGGACAAGCAGGAACAAGCAGTGACAAGGTGGGACAAGGTGCGACAAGGAGGGTCAAGGATGGACAAGGGGGGTCAAGGAGGGACATGGATGGACGCGGCAATGAGGGACAAGGTTGGGTAATGAGGGACAAGGAGTGGCAATGATGGGCAATGAGGTACAAGGACGGACACGGATGGAAAAGGAGGGACAAGGACGGACAAGGAGGGACCAGTAATGGCAAGGAGGGACAAGGAATGACAAGGAGGGTCAATGAGAGGCAATGAGCGACAATGAGGGACAAGGAGGGACAATAAGGGACAAGGAGGGAGAACGTGGGACCAGGAGGGACAATGAGGGCAATTAGGGACAAGGAGGGAAAAAGAGAGAAAAGGAGGGAAAAGGAGTGACAAGGAGGAACACGGAGTGACAAAGTGGGGCAATGTGGGGCAATGAGGGACAAGGAGGGACAAGCAGTAACAAGCAGGGACAAGGTGGGACATGGAGGCCCAAGGATGGACAAGGGGGGTCAAGGAGGGACATGGATGGACGCGGCAATGAGGGACAAAGTTGGGAAATGAGGGACAAGGAGGGACAAGGAGTGGCAATGAGGGGCAGTGGGGGGCAATAAGGTACAAGGACGGACAAGGAACGACAATAAGGAGGGACAACGTGGGACCAGGAGGGACAAGAACGGACAAGGAGGAACAAAGAGGGACAAGGAGGGACATGGAGGTAAAAGGAGGGACAAGGAGGGACAATGATGGACAAGGAGGAACAAGGAGGAGCAAGGAGGGACAAGGAGTGACAAGTGGTAAAGGAGTGACATGGATGGACAAAAAGGGATAATGAGGGACACACTGCGGCAAGGAGGGGCAAGGAGTGACAAGGAGGGACAAGGAGGGACAAGGAGGGACAAGGAGGGACAAGGAGGGACAAGAAGGGAAAAGGATTGACAAGGAGGGACAATGAGGGAAAAGGAGCGACAAGGAGGGACAATGTGGGACAAGGAATGTCATGGAGCGTCAAGGAGGGTCAAGGAGAGACAATGAGGGACAAGGAGTGACAACTAGGGACAAGGATGGACAAGGAGGGACAAGGAGTGACAAGGAGTATCAAAGAGGGATAAGGTCGGGCAATGATGGACAAGGAGGGACAAGGAGTGACAAGGAGTGACAAGGAGTGACAAGGAGTGACAAGGAGTGACAAGGAGTGACAAGGAGGGACAAGGAGTGACAAGGAGGGTCAAGGCGGGATAAGGAGGGACAACAAGGATAAGGAGGGAAAAAGAGTGACAAGGAGTGCCAAGGAGGGTCAAGCAGGGACAATGTGGGACAAGGAGTGACAATAATGTACAAGGAGTTACAATGAGGTACAAGGAGGGTCAAGGAGTGGCAATGAGGGACAAGGAGGGAAACGAGGGACAAGGAGTGGTAATGAGGGAAAAGGAGCGACAAGCAGGGACAGGGAGAGACAATGAGTGACAAGGAGGGACAGGGAGGGGCAAGGAGGGGCAAGGAGTGGCAACGAGGGACAAGGAGGGAAAAGGAGCGACAAGCAGGGACAATGAGGGACAAGAAGGGACAAGGAGCGACACGGAGGGACAAGGTGGGACAAGGAGGTACAAGGTTGGGCAATGAGGGACAAGGAGGGGCGATGAGGGGCGATGAGGGACAAGGATGGACAAGGAAGCACAAGGAGGGACAAGGAGGAACAAGGAGGGACAAGGAGGGGCAATGAGAGACAAGGAGGGACAAGGACTTAAAAGGAGTGACAAGGAGGGAAAAGGAGGGACAGGGAGTGACAAGGAGGGATAAGGAGTGGTAATTAGGGACAAGGAGGGAAAAAGAGGGACAATGGTGGGACAAGGAGGGACAAGGAGTGAAAAGGATGGTCACGGAGGGACGAGGATGGACAAGGAGGGACAAGGATGGACAAGGAAGCACAAGGAGGAACAAGGGGGGACAAGCAGGGACAAGGAGGGGCAATGAGGGACACGAAGGGACAAGGACGGGCCATGTGTGGCAATGAGGGGGAATTAGGGAGAGACAAGGACTGGCAATGTGGGGCAATGAGGGGCAATGAGGTACAATGAGGTACAAGGACGGACACGGAGGGACACGGATAAGGAGGGACCAGTAGGGACAAGGAGGACAAGGAGGAACCAGTAGGGACAAGGAGGGACAAGGAGGAACAAGCATGGACAATGAGGGACAAGGAGCGACACGGAGGGACAGAAAAAAGGGAAAGGAAAGAAAAGGAGGGAAAAGGAGGGAAAAGGAGGGAAAAGGAGGGACAAGGAGTGGTAATTAGGGACAAGGAGGGAAAAAGAGGGACAATGGTGGGACTAGGAGGGACAAGGAGGGTCAAGGAGGGACAAGGAGGGACAAGGAGGGACAAGGAGGGACAATAAGGGACAAGTAGGGACAAGGACTGAAAAGGATGGTCACGGAGGGACGAGGATGGACAAGGAGGGAAAAGGATGGTCACGGAGGGTCGAGGATGAACAAGGAGGGACAATCAGGGACATGGAGGTACAAGGAGGGACAAGGAGGGACAATAAGGGACAAGTAGGGACAAGGAGTGAAAAGGATGGTCACGGTGGGACGAGGATGGACAAGGAGGGAAAAGGATGGTCACGGAGGGACGAGGATGAACAAGGAGGGACAATCAGGGACATGGAGGTACAAGGAGGGAAAAGGAGGGACAATGATGGACAAGGAGTAGCAAGGAGGGACAAGGAGTGACAAGTGGGAAAAGGAGTGACAAGGAGTGACAATGACGGACAAGGAGGAACAAGGAGGGACAGGGAGGGCAAGGAGTGGCAATGAGGGAGAAGGAGGAACAAAGAGGGACAAGGAGGGACATGTTGGTACAAGGAGGGACAATGATGGACAAGGAGGGACAAGGAGGGACAAGGAGGGACAAGGAGTGACAAGGAGGGACAAGGAGGGTCAAGGCGGGATAAGGAGGGACAACAAGGATAAGGAGGGAAAAGGAGTGACAAGGAGGGAGAAGGAGGGGCAATGAGGGACAAGGAGGGACAAGGAGGGTCAAGCAGGGACAATATGGGACAAGGAGTGACAATAATGAACAAGGAGTTACAATGAGGTACAAGGAGGGTCAAGGAGTGGCAATGAGGGACAAGGAGGGACAAGAACGGACAAGCAGGAACAAAGAGGGACAAGGAGGGACATGGAGGTACAAGGAAGGACAAGGAGGGACAAGGAGGGACAAGGGGGGACAAGGAGGGACAATGATGGACAATGAGGAACAAGGAGGAACAAGGAGGGACAAGGAGGGACAAGAACGGACAAGGAGGAACAAAGTGGGAAAAGGAGTGACAAGGAGGGACAATGATGGACTAGGAGGAACAAAGACGGACAAGGAGGGACAAGGAGGGACAAGGAGGAACAATGAGGGACAAGGAGGGACATGGAGGAACAAGGAGGGAAAAGGAGGGATAAGGAGTGGCAATGAGGTACAAGGACGGACACGGAGGGACACGGATGGAAAAGGAGGGACAATGAGGGACGAGGAGGGATAAGGAGGGACAAGAACGAACAAGGACGGACAAGGAGGGACCAGTAGGGACAAGGAGGGACAAGGAGGGGCCAGTAGGGACATGAAGGTACAAGCAGGAACAAGCAGGGACAATGAGGGACAAGAAGGGACAAGGAGCGACACGGAGGGACAGGGAGGGAAAAGGAGGGACAAGGAGGGAAAAGAATGGTCACGGAGGGTCAAGCAGGGACGAGGATGAACATGGAGGGACAAGGAGGGATAATGAGGGAAAAGGAGGAACAAGGTGGGGCAATGAGGGACACGGAGGACAAGGTTGGACAAGGAGGGACAAGGAGGAACCAGTAGGGACATGGAGGAACAAGCTGGAACAAGCAGGGACAATGAGGGACAAGAAGGGACAAGGAGCGACACGGAGGGGCAGGTAGGGAAAAGGAGGGCCAAGGAGGGAAAAGAATGGTCACGGAGGGTCAAGCAGGGACGAGGATGAACATGGTGGGACAATGAGGGAAAAGGAGGGACAAGGAGTGGCAATGAGGGACAAGGAGGGACAGGAGGAACAAGGAGGAACAAGGAGGGAAAAGGAGGGCCAAGGAGTGGCAATGAGGGAAAAGGAGCGAAAAGCAGGGACAAAGAGGGGCCATGAGGGACAAGGAGGGACAAGGAGGAACAAGGTGGGGCAATGAGGGACACGGAGGACAAGGTTGGACAATGAGGGACAATGAGGAGCAAGGAGGGACTAGGAGAGACAAGTGGGAAAAGGATGGAAAAGGAGTGACAATGACGGACAAGGAGGAACAGGGAGGGACAAGGAGTGGCAATGAGGGACAAGGAGGAACAAAGAGGAACAAAGAGGGTCAAGGCGGGATAAGGAGGGACAACAAGGATAAGGAGGGAAAAGGAGGGATAAGGTTGGACAATGAGGGACAAGGAGTGGCAATGAGGTACAAGGACGGACACGGATGGAAAAGGACGGACAATGAGGGACAAGAACGGACAAGGAGGGACCAGTAGGGGCAAGGAGGGACAAGGCATGACAAGGAGGGTCAATGAGAGGCAATGAGGGACAATAAGGGACAAGGAGGGACAACGTGGGACCAGGAGGGACAAGCAGGAACAAGCAGGGACAAGGTGGGACAAGGTGGGACCAGGAGGGACAAGCAGGAACAAGCAGGGACAAGGTGGGACAAGGAGGGTCAAGGATGGACAAGGGGGTCAAGGAGGGACATGGATGGACGCGGCAATGAGGGACACGGAGGGACAAGGTTGGGCAATGAGGGACAAGGAGTGGCAATGAGGTACAAGGACGGACACGGATGGAAAAGGAGGGACAAGGACGGACAAGGAGGAACCAGTAGGGGCAAGGAGGGACAAGGAATGACAAGGAGGGTCAATGAGAGGCAATGAGCGACAAGGAGGGACAAGAAGGGAAAAGGATTGACAAGGAGGGGCAAGGAGGGACAATGTGGGACAAGGAATGTCATGGAGCGTCAAGGAGGGTCAAGGAGAGACAATGAGGGACAAGGAGTGACAACTAGGGACAAGGATGGACAAGGAGGGACAAGGAGTGACAAGGAGTATCAAGGAGGGATAAGGTTGGGCAATGATGTACAAGGAGGGACAAGGAGTGACAAGGAGGGTCAATGCGGGATAAGGAGGGACAACAAGGATAAGGAGGGAAAAGGAGTGACAAGGAGTGGCAAGGAGTGCCAAGGAGGGTCAAGCAGGGACAATGTGGGACAAGGAGTGACAATAATGTACAAGGAGTTACAATGAGGTACAAGGAGGACCAAGGAGTGGCAATGAGGGACAAGGAGGGAAATGAGGGACAAGGAGTGGTAATGAGGGACAAGGAGGGAAAAGGAGCGACAAGCAGGGACAGGGAGAGACAATGAGTGATAAGGAGGGGCAAGGAGGGACAAGGAGTGGCAACGAGGGACAAGGAGGGAAAAGGAGCGACAAGCAGGGACAATGAGGGACAAGAAGGGACAAGGAGCAACACAGAGGGACAAGGTGGGACAATCAGGGACAAGGAGGTACAAGGTTGGGCAATGAGGGACAAGGAGGGGCGATGAGGGACAAGGATGGACAAGGAAGCACAAGGAGGGACAAGGAGGAACAAGGAGGGGCAATGAGAGACAAGGAGGGACAAGGAGGGAAAAGGAGGGACAAGGAGTGACAAGGAGGGCCAAGGAGTGGTAATTAGGGACAAGGAGGGAAAAAGAGGGACAATGGTGGGACAAGGAGGGACAAGGAGGGACAAGAAGGGACAAGGAGTGAAAAGGATGGTCACGGAGGGACGAGGATGGACAAGGAGAGACAAGGAGGGAAAAGGATGGTCACGGAGGGACGAGGATGAACAAGGAGGGACAAGGTTGGGCAATGAGGGACAAGGAGGGCGATGAGGGACAAGGATGGACAAGGAAGCAAAAGGAGGGACAAGGAGGAACAAGGGGGGACAAGGAGGGACAAGCAGGGACAAGGAGGGGCAATGAGGGGCAATGAGGGTCACGAAGGGACAAGGACGGGCCATGTGTGGCAATGAGGGGGAATTAGGGAGATACAAGGACTGGCAATGTGGGACAATGAGGGGCAATGAGGTACAAGGACGGACACGGAGGGACACGGAGGGACACGGAGGGACACGGATGGAATAGGAGGGACGAGGAGGGAAAAGGAGGGACAAGAACGGATAAGGAGGGACCAGTAGGGACGAGGAGGAACCAGTAGGGACAAGGAGGAATAAGCATTATCAATGAGGGACAAGGAGCGACACGGAGGGACAGGGAGGGAAAAGGATGGTCACGGAGGGTCAAGGAGAGGCGAGGATGAACAAGGAGGGACAAGGAGTGGCAATTAGGGACAAGGAGGGAAAAAGAGGGACAATGGTGGGACAAGGAGGGACAATGGTGGGACAAGGAGGGACAAGGAGTGACAAGGAGGGACAAGGAGTGACAAGGAGGGACAAGGAGTGACAAGGAGGGACAAGGAGTGACAAGGAGGGAAAAGGATGGTCACGGAGGGACGAGGATGGACAAGGAGGGACAAGGTTGGGCAATGAGGGACAAGGAAGGGCGATGAGGGACAAGGAAGCACAAGGAGGGACAATGAGGAATAAGGAGTGAAAAGGTGGGGCAGGGAGGGACAATGAGGGACAAGCAGGGACAAGGTGGGACAAGGAGGGTCAATGATGGACAAGGGGGGTCAAGTTAGGGATATGGATGGACGCGGCAATGAGGGACACGGAGGGACAAGGTTGGACAATGAGGGACAAGGAGTGGCAATGAGGTACAAGGACGGACAAGGAGGGACAAGGACAAGAACGGACAAGGAGGGACCAATAGGGACAAGGAATGACACGGAGAGTCAATGAGGGGCAATGAGCGACAATGAGGGGCAATGAGTGACAAGGAGGGACAATGAGGGGCAAGGAATGACAAGGAGGGAAAATGAGGGACAAGGAGGGAAAAGGACGGAAAAAGAGCGACAAGCAGGGACAATAAGGGAAACGGAGGGTCAAGGAGGGGCAATGAGGGACTAGGAGGGACAAGAAGGAACAAGCAGGGACAGGGAGGGACAAGCAGGGGCAAGGAGGGTCAATGATGGACAAGGGGGGTAAAGTTAGGGACATGGATGGACGCGGCAATGAGGGACACGGAGGGACAGGGAGGGGCAAGGAGGGAAAAGGAGCGACAAGCAGGGACAGGGAGAGACAATGAGTGACAAGGAGGGACAGGGAGGGGCAAGGAGGGGCAAGGAGTGGCAAGGAGTGGCAACGAGGGACAAGGAGGGAAAAGGAGCGACAAGCAGGGACAATGAGGGACAAGAAGGGACAAGGAGCGACACGGAGGGACAAGGTGGGACAATCAGGGACAAGGAGGTACAAGGTTGGGCAATGAGGGACAAGGAGGGGCGATGAGGGACAAGGATGGACAAGGAAGCACAAGGAGGGACAAGGAGGAACAAGGAGGGGCAATGAGAGACAAGGAGGGACAAGGAGGGACAAGGAGTGGTAATTAGGGACAAGGAGGGAAAAAGAGGGACAATGGTGGGACAAGGAGGGACAAGGAGGGACAAGAAGGGACAAGGAGTGAAAAGGATGGTCACGGAGGGACGAGGATGGACAAGGAGGGACAAGGATGGACAAGGAAGCACAAGGAGGGACAAGGAGGAACAAGGGGGGACAAACAGGGACAAGGAGGGGCAATGAGGGACACGAAGGGACAAGGACGGGTCATGTGTGGTAATGAGGGACAATGAGGGGGAATTAGGGAGAGACAAGGACTGGCAATGTGGGGCAATGTGGTACAAGGACGGACACGGAGGGACACGGATGGAATAGGAGGGACAATGAGGGACGAGGAGGGAAAAGGAGGGACAAGAACGGATAAGGAGGGACCAGTAGGGACCAGTAAGGACAAGGAGGAACCAGTAGGGACAAGGAGGAACAAGCATGGACAATGAGGGACAAGGAGCGACACGGAGGGACAGGGAGGGAAAAGGAGGGAAAAGGATGGTCACGGAGGGTCAAGGAGGGGCGAGGATGAACAAGGAGGGACAAGGAGTGGCAATTAGGGACAAGGAGACAAGGGACAAGGTGGGACAATCAGGGACAAGGAGGTACAAGGTTGGGCAATGAGGGACAAGGATGGACAAGGAAGCACAAGGAGGGACAAGGAGGAACAAGGAGGGGCAATGAGAGACAAGGAGGGACAAGGACTTAAAAGGAGGGACAAGGAGGGAAAAGAAGGGACAAGGAGTGGTAATTAGGGACATGGAGGTAAAAAGAGGGACAATGGTGGGACAAGGAGGGACAAGGAGGGACAAGGAGCGACAAGGAGCGACGATAAGGGACAAGGAGGGACAAGTAGGGACAAGGAGTGAAAAGGATGGTCACGGAGGGACGAGGATGGACAAGGAGGGAAACGGATGGTCACGGAGGGACGAGGATGAACAAGGAGGGACAATCAGGGACATGGAGGTACAAGGAGGGAAAAGGAGGGACAATGATGAACAAGGAGTAGCAAGGAGGGACAAGGAGTGACAAGTGGGAAAAGGAGTGGCAAGGAGGGACAATGACGTACAAGGAGGAACAAGGATGAACAAGGAGGGACAGGGAGGGACAAGGAGTGGCAATGAGGGAGAAGGAGGAACAAAGAGGGACAAGGAGGGACATGTTGGTACAAGGAGGGACAAGGAGGGACAAGGAGGGACAATGATGGACAAGGAGGGACAAGGAGGGACAAGGAGTGACAAGGAGTGACAAGGAGGGACAAGGAGTGACAAGGAGGGTCAAGGCGGGATAAGGAGGGACAACAAGGATAAGGAGGGAAAAGGAGTGACAAGGAGGGAGAAGGAGGGGCAATGAGGGACAAGGAGGGTCAAGCAGGGACAATATGGGACAAGGAGTGACAATAATGAACAAGGAGTTACAATGAGGTACAAGGAGGGTCAAGGAGTGGCAATGATGGACAATGAGGAACAAGGAGGAACAAGGAGGGACAAGAACGGACAAGGAGGAACAAATTGGGAAAAGGAGTGACAAGGAGGGACAATGATGGACTAGGAGGAACAAAGACGGACAAGGAGGGACAAGGAGGAACAATGAGGGACAAGGAGGGACATGGAGGAACAAGGAGAGAAAAGGAGGGATAAGGAGTGGCAATGAGGTACAAGGACGGACACGGAGGGACACGGATGGAAAAGGAGGGACAATGAGCGACGAGGAGGGATAAGGAGGGACAAGAACGAACAAGAACGAACAAGGACGGACAAGGAGGGACCAGTAGGGACAAGGAGGGGCCAGTAGGGACATGGAGGTACAAGCAGGAACAAGCAGGGACAATGAGGGACAAGAAGGGACAAGGAGCGACACGGAGGGACAGGGAGGGAAAAGGAGAGAAAAGAATGGTCACGGAGGGTCAAGCAGGGACGAGGATGAACATGGAGGGACAAGGAGGGATAATGAGGGAAAAGGAGGGACAAGCAGTGGCAAGGAGTGGCAATGAGGGACAAAGAGGGACAGGGAGGAACAAGGAGGGACAAGAAGGGAAAAGGAGGGCCAAGGAGTGGCAATGAGGGAAAAGGAGCGACAAGCAGGGACAAAGAGGGGCAATGAGGGATAAGGAGGGACAAGGAGGGACAAGGATGAACAAGGTGGGGCAATGAGGGACACGGAGGACAAGGTTGGACAAGGAGGGACAAGGAGGAACCAGTAGGGACATGGAGGAACAAGCTGGAACAAGCAGGGACAATGAGGGACAAGAAGGGACAATGAGGGACAAGAAGGGACCAGGAGCGACACGGAGGGGCAGGGAGGGAAAAGGAGGGCCAAGGAGGGAAAAGAATGGTCACGGAGGGTCAAGCAGGGACGAGGATGAACATGGTGGGACAAGGAGGGAAAAGGAGGGACAAGGAGTGGCAAGGAGTGGCAATGAGGGACAAGGAGGGACAGGAGGAACAAGGAGGGAAAAGGAGGACCAAGGAGTGGCAATGAGGGAGAAGGAGTGACAAGCAGGGACAAAGAGGGGCCATGAGGGACAAGGAGGGACAAGGAGGAACAAGGTGGGGCAATGAGGGACACGGAGGACAAGGTTGGACAATGAGGGACAAGGAGTGGCAATGAGGGACAAGGAGGAGCAAGGAGGGACTAGGAGTGGCAAGTGGGAAAAGGAGGGAAAAGGAGTGACAAGGAGGGACAATGACGGACAAGGAGGTACAAGGAGGAACAGGGAGGGACAAGGAGTGGCAATGAGGGACAAGGAGGGACAAGGAGGGACAAGGAGTGACAAGGAGTGACAAGGAGTGACAAGGAGTGACAAGGAGGGTCAAGGCGGGATAAGGAGGGACAACAAGGATAAGGAGGGAAAAGGAGTGACAAGGAGGGAGAAGGAGGGGCAATGAGGGACAAGGAGGGTCAAGCAGGGACAATATGGGACAAGGAGTGACAATAATGAACAAGGAGTTACAATGAGGTACAAGGAGGGTCAAGGAGTGGCAATGAGGGACAAGAACGGACAAGGAGGAACAAAGAGGGACAAGGAGGGACATGGAGGTACAAGGAAGGACAAGGAGGGACAAGGAGGGACAATGATGGACAATGAGGAACAAGGAGGAACAAGGAGGGACAAGAACGGACAAGGAGGAACAAAGTGGGAAAAGGAGTGACAAGGAGGGACAATGATGGACTAGGAGGAACAAAGACGGACAAGGAGGGACAAGGACGGACAAGGAGGGACCAGTAGGGGCAAGGAGGGACAAGGAGGGTCAATGAGAGGCAATGAGCGACAAGGAGGGACAAGAAGGGAAAAGGATTGACAAGGAGGGGCAAGGACGGACAATGAGGGAAAAGGACGGAAGAGGAGCGACAAGGAGGGACAATGTGGGTCAAGGAATGTCATGGAGCGTCAAGGAGAGACAATGAGGGACAAGGAGTGACAACTAGGGACAAGGATGGACAAGGAGGGACAAGGAGTATCAAGGAGGGATAAGGTTGGGCAATGATGTACAAGGAGGGACAAGGAGTGACAAGGAGGGTCAATGCGGGATAAGGAGGGACAACAAGGATAAGGAGGGAAAAGGAGTGACAACTAGGGACAAGGATGGACAAGGAGGGACAAGGAGGGACAAGGAGTGACAAGGAGTATCAAGGAGGGATAAGGTTGGGCAATGATGTACAAGGAGGGACAAGGAGTGACAAGGAGGGTCAATGCGGGATAAGGAGGGACAACAAGGATAAGGAGGGAAAAGGAGTGACAAGGAGTGCCAAGGAGGGACAAGGAAGGTCAAGCAGGGACAATGTGGGACAAATAGTGACAATAATGTACAAGGAGTTACAATGAGGTACAAGGAGGACCAAGGAGTGGCAATGAGGGACAAGGAGGGAAATGAGGGACAAGGAGTGGTAATGAGGGACAAGGAGGGAAAAGGAGCGACAAGCAGGGACAGGGAGAGACAATGAGTGACAAGGAGGGGCGAGGAGGGACAAGGAGTGGCAACGAGGGACAAGGAGGGAAAAGGAGCGACAAGCAGGGACAATGAGGGACAAGAAGGGACAAGGAGCAGCACAGAGGGACAAGGTGGGACAATCAGGGACAAGGAGGTACAAGGTTGGGCAATGAGGGACAAGGAGGGGCGATGAGGGACAATGATGGACAAGGAAGCACAAGGAGGGACAAGGACTTAAAAGGAGGGCCAAGGAGTGGTAATTAGGGACAAGGAGGGAAAAAGAGTGACAATGGTGGGACAAGGAGTGACAAGGAGGGACAAGGAGGGACAAGGAGGGACAAGGAGGGACAAGGAGTGAAAAGGATGGTCACGGAGGGACGAGGATGGACAAGGAGAGACAAGGAGGGAAAAGGATGGTCACGGAGGGACGAGGATGAACAAGGAGGGACAAGGTTGGGCAATGAGGGACAAGGAGGGCGATGAGGGACAAGGGTGGACAAGGAGGGACAAGGAGGAACAAGGGGGGACAAGGAGGGACAAGCAGGGACAAGGAGGGGCAATGAGGGACACGAAGGGACAAGGACGGGCCATGTGTGGCAATGAGGGACAATGAGGGGGAATTAGGGAGAGACAAGGACTGGCAATGTGACAAGGAGGGACAAGGAGGGACAATGAGGGACACGGAGGGACAAGGAGGGACAAGGAGGGGCAAGGAATGACAAGGAGGGAAAAGGATTGGCAATGAGGGACAAGGAGGGAAAAGGACGGAAAAAGAGCGACACGCAGGGACAATAAGGGAAACGGAGGGACAAGGAGGGGCAAGGCTTGACAAGGAGGGGCAATGAGGGACTGGGAGGGACAAGGAGGAACAAGCAGGGACAACGAGGGCCAAGGAGGGACAGGGAGGGACAGGGAGGGACAAGGTGGGGCAATCAGGCACAAGGAGTGACAAGGAGGGAAGGGCAGGAACAAGGAAGGACAAAGAGGGACAAGGAGGGACACGAATGGACAAGGAGGGACAAGGAGGGAAAATGAGGGACAAGGATGGAGAATGAGGGGCAATAAGGGACAAGGAGGAACCAGCAGGGACAAGGAGGGGCAATGAGGAACAAGGAGAGACAATGCGGGACAAGGTGGGACCAGGAGGGAGAAGGATGAGCAGGAGGGCAAAGGACGGAAAAAGAGCGACAAGCAGGGACAATAAGGGAAACGGAGGGACAAGGAGGGGCAAGGATTGACAAGGAGGGGCAATGAGGGACTAGGAGGGACAAGAAGGAACAAGCAGGGACAGGGAGGGACAAGCAGGGACAAGGAGGGTCAAGGAGGGTCAATGATGGACAAGGGGGTCAAGTTAGGGACATGGATGGACGCGGCAATGAGGGACACGGAGGAACAAGGTTGGGCAATGAGGGACAAGGAGGGACAAGGAGTGGCAATGAGGGGCAATGATGTACAAGGACGGACAAGGAGGGACAATGAGGGACAAGGAGAGACAAGAACGGACAAGGAGGGACCAGTAGGGACAAGGAGGGACAAGGAATGACACGGAGGGGCAATGAGCGACAATGAGGGGCAATGAGTGACAAGGAGGGACAAGGAGGGGCAAGGATTGACAAGGAGGGGCAATGAGGGACTAGGAGGGACAAAGTGGAACAAGCAGGGACAACGAGGGCCAAGGAGGGACAGGGAGGGACAAGGTGGGGCAATCAGGCACAAGGAGTGACAAGGAGGGAAGGGCAGGGACAAGGAAGGACAAAGACGGACAAGGAGGGACACGAATGGACAAGGAGTGACAAGGAGGGACAAGGTGGGAAAATGAGGGACAAGGATGGAGAATGAGGGGCAATAAGGGACAAGGAGGAACCAGCAGGGACAAGGAGGGGCAATGAGGGACAAGGAGAGACAATGCGGGACAAGGTGGGACCAGGAGGGAGAAGGAGGGGCAATGAGGGACAAGGAGAGACAATGCGGGACAAGGTGGGACCAGGAGGGAGAAGGAGGGGCAAGGAAGGACAAGGAGTGGCAATGAGGGACAAGGATTGACAAGGAGTGACAAGGAGGGATAAGGAGGGACAAGGAGTGAAAAGGAGAGACAAGGAGGGACAAGGAGGGACAAGGAGGGACAAGGAGGGACAAGGTGGGAAAAGGAGGGATAAGAAGGGACAAGGAGGGACAAGGAGGGACAATGAGGGACAAAGAGTGACAAGGAGGGAAATGAGGGAAAAGGAGGGACAAGGAGTGGTAATGAGGGACAAGGAGGGAAAAGGAGCGACAAGCAGGGACAGGCAGGGTCAAGGAGGGGCAAGGAGGGACAAGGAGTGGCAACGAGGGACAAGGAGGGAAAAGGAGCGACAAGCAGGGACAAGGAGGGACAAGGAGTGGCAATGAGGGGCAATGAGGGACAAGAACGGACAAGGAGGGACCAGGAGGGTCAATGAGAGGCAATGAACGACAATGAGGGACAAGGAGGGGCAATGAGGAACAAGGAGGGACAAGGAGGGACAAGGAGGGGCATGGGGGGACAAGGAGGAACAAGGAGGAACAAGGAGGAACAAGGTGGGACCAGGTGGGACAAGGAAGGAAAAGGTGGGACAAGGAAGGAAAAGGTGGGACAAGGAGGGACACGGAGGGTCAGTGAGCGACAATGAGGGACAAGGTGGGGCAATGAGTGACAAGGCGGGACAAGGAGGGACAAGAAGGGACAAGAAGGGACAAGGTGGGGCAATGAGTGACCAGGAAGGACAAGGAGGGACAAGGTGGAACCAGGCTGGACAAGGACGGAAAAGGAGGGACAAGCAGGGACAAGGAGGGAAAAGGAGGGACAGGATGGGACAATGAGGGACAAGGATTAACAAGGAGGGACAAGATGGGACAAGTGGGGACAAGGACGGACAAGGATTGACAAGGAGGGGCAATGAGGGACATGGAGGAACAAGCAGGGTCAATGAGGGACAAGAAGGGACAAGGAGCGACACGGAGGGAAAGGGAGGGAAAAGGAGGGACAAGGTGGGACAATCAGGGACAAGGAGGTACAAGGTTGGGCAATGAGGGACAAGGAGGGGCGATGAGGGACAAGGATGGACAAGGAAGCACAAGGAGGGACAAGGAGGGACAAGGAAGGGCAATGTGAGACAAGGAGGGACAAGGACTTAAAAGGAGGGACAAGGAGTGACAAGGAGGGAAAAGGAGGGAAAAGGAGGGAAAAGGAGGGAAATGGAGGGAAAAGGAGGGACAATGACTGACAAGGTTGGGCAATGAGGGACAAGGAGTGATAACTAGGGACAGGGAGGGAAAAAGAGAGACAATGGTGGGACAAGGAGGGACAAGGAGGGACAAGGAGGGAAAAGGATGGACAAGGATAGACAAGGAGGGACAAGAAGGGACAAGGAGGGACAAGGAGGGACAAGGAGTGACAAGGGGGGGAAAGAATGGTCACGGAGGGACGAGGATGGACAAGGAGGGACAAGGAGGGGCAAGGTGGGGCAATGAGGGACACTGAGGGACACGAAGGGACACGAAGGGACACGAAGGGACACGAAGGGACACGAAGGGACACGAAGGGACAAGGAGGGAAATGAGGGGCAAGGATGGGCAATGAGGGACATGGAGGAACAAGCAGGGACAAGGAGGGGCCATGTGTGACAATGAGGGGGAATTAGGGACAAGGATGGTCAAGGAGGGAAAAAGAGGGACAATGAGGGACAAAGAATGTCAACGAGGGTGAAGGAGGGTCAATGAGGGTCAATGAGGGTCAAGGAGGGTCAAGGAGGGTCAAGGAGGGACAAGGAGAGACAATAACGGACAAGGAGGGACCAGTAGGGACAAGGAATGACACGGAGGGTCAATGAGGGGCAATGAGCGACAATGAGGGGCAATGAGTGACAAGGAGGGACAAGGAGGGACAATGAGGGACAATGAGGGACAATGAGGGACAATGAGGGACAATGAGGGACAATGAGGGACAATGAGGGACAATGAGGGACAAGGAGGGACCAGGAGGGACCAGGAGGAACAAGGATGGGCAAGGAATGACAAGGAGGGAAAATGAGGGACAAGGAGGGAAAAGGACGGAAAAAGAGCGACACGCAGGGACAATAAGCGAAACGGAGGGACAAGGAGGGGCAAGGATTGAAAAGGAGGGGCAATGAGGGACTAGGAGGGACAAGGAGGAACAAGCAGGGACAACGAGGGCCAAGGAGGGACAGGGAGGGACAAGGTGGGGCAATCAGGCACAAGGAGGGGCAATGAGGGAAAAGGAGGGACATGAATGGACAAGGAGTGACAAGGAGGGAAAATGAGGGACAAGGATGGAGAATGAGGGGCAATAAGGGACAAGGAGGACCAGCAGGGACAATGAGGGGCAATGAGGGGCAATGAGGGACAAGGAGTGACAATGCGGGACAAGGTGGGACCATTAGGGAGAAGGAGGGGCAAGGAAGGACAAGGAGTGGCAATGAGGGACAAGGATTGACAAGGAGGGATAAGGAGGGACAAGGAGGGACAAGGAGGGACAAGGAAGGACTAGGAGTGACAAGGAGGGATAAGCAGGGACAAGGAGTGAAAAGGAGAGACAAGAAGGGACAAGGAGGGACAAGGTGGGAAAAGGAGGGGTAAGGAGGGACAAGGAGTGACAAGGAGGGACAAGGAGGGACAAAGAGTGACAAGGAGGGAAATGAGGGAAAATGAGGGACAAGGAGTGGTAATGAGGGACAAGGAGGGAAAAGGCGCGACAAGCAGGGACAGGGAGAGACAATGAGGGACAAGGAGGGACAAGGAGGGAAAGGGAGGGACAAGGAGGGACAAGAAGGAACAAGGAGTGGCAATGCGGGGCAATGAGGGGCAATGAGGGACAAGAACGGACAAGGAGGGTCAATGAAGGGCAATGATCGACAATGAGGGACAAGGAGGGACAATGTGGGACAAGGGGGGACAAGGAGTGGCAAGGAGGGGCAAGGGGGGACAAGGAGGAACAAGGTGGGACCAGGAGGGACAAGGTGGGAGAAGGAAGGAAAAGTAAGGTCAATGAGGGGCAATGAACGACAATGAGGGACAAGGAGGGACAAGGAGGGATAAGCAGGGACAAGGAGTGAAAAGGAGAGACAAGAAGGGACAAGGAGGGACAAGGTGGGAAAAGGAGGGATAAGGAGGGACACGGAGTGACAAGGAGGGTCAAGGAGGGACAAGGAGGGACAAGGAGGGACAAGGAGTGACAAGGAGGGATAAGCAGGGACTAGGAGTGAAAAGGAGAGACAAGAAGGGACAAGGAGGGACAAGGTGGGAAAAGGAGGGTTAAGGAGGGACAAGGAGTGACAAGGAGGGACAAGGCGAGACAAGGAGGGACAAGAAGGGACAAGAAGGGACAAGGTGGGGCAATGAGTGACCAGGAGGGACAAGGAGGGGCAAGGAGGGAAAAGGTGGGACCAGGCTGGACAAGGACGGAAAACGAGGGACAAGGAGAGAAAAGGAGGGACAAGATGGGACAATGAGGGACAAGGATTGACAAGGAGGGACATGATGGGACAAGTGGGGACAAGGACGGACAAGGATTGACAAGGAGGGGCAATGAGGGACAAGGAGGAACAATCAGGGACAAGGAGGAACAATCAGGGACAATGAGGGACAAGAAGGGACAAGGAGCGTCACGGAGGGACAGGGAGGGACAAGGTGGGACAATCAGGGACAAGGAGGTACAAGGTTGGGCAATGAGGGGCAAGGAGGGGCGATGAGGGATAAGGAGGGACAAGGAGTGAAAAGGATGGTCACGGAGGGACGAGGATGGACAAGGAGGGACAAGGATGGACAAGGAAGCACAAGGAGGGACAAGGAGGAACAAGGGGGGACAAGCAGGGACAAGGAGGGGCAATGAGGGACACGAAGGGACAAGGACGGGCCATGTGTGGCAATGAGGGGGAATTAGGGAGAGACAAGGACTGGCAATGTGGGGCAATGAGGGGCAATGAGGTACAATGAGGTACAAGGACGGACACGGAGGGACACGGATGGAATAGGAGGGACGAGGAGGGAAAAGGATGGACAAGAACGGATAAGGAGGGACCAGTAGGGACAAGGAGGACAAGGAGGAACCAGTAAGGACAAGGAGGGACAAGGAGGGACAAGGAGGAACAAGCATGGACAATGAGGGACAAGGAGCGACACGGAGGGACAGGGAGGGAAAAGGAGGGAAAAGGATGGTCACGGAGGGTCAAGGAGGGGCGAGGATGAACAAGGAGGGACAAGGAGTGGCAATTAGGGACAAGGAGACAAGGGACAAGGTGGGACAATCAGGGACAAGGAGGTGCAAGGTTGGGCAATGAGGGACAAGGAAGCACAAGGAGGGACAAGGAGGAACAAGGAGGGGCAATGAGAGACAAGGAGGGACAAGGACTTAAAAGGAGGGACAAGGAGGGAAAAGGAGGGACAAGGAGTGGTAATTAGGGACAAGGAGGGAAAAAGAGGGACAATGGTGGGACTAGGAGGGACAAGGAGGGTCAAGGAGGGACAATGATGGACAAGGAGTAGCAAGGAGGGACAAGGAGTGACAAGTGGGAAAAGGAGTGACAAGGAGGGACAATGACGGACAAGGAGGAACAAGGAGGGACAGGGAGGGCAAGGAGTGGCAATGAGGGAGAAGGAGGAACAAAGAGGGACAAGGAGGGACATGTTGGTACAAGGAGGGACAAGGAGGGACAAGGAGGGACAAGGAGGGACAATGATGGACAAGGAGGGACAAGGAGGGACAAGGAGGGACAAGGAGGGACAAGGAGTGACAAGGAGGGACAAGGAGGGTCAAGGCGGGATAAGGAGGGACAACAAGGATAAGGAGGGAAAAGGAGTGACAAGGATGGAGAAGGAGGGGCAATGAGGGACAAGGAGGGTCAAGCAGGGACAATATGGGACAAGGAGTGACAATAATGAACAAGGAGTTACAATGAGGTACAAGGAGGGTCAAGGAGTGGCAATGAGGGACAAGGAGGGACAAGAACGGACAAGCAGGAACAAAGAGGGACAAGGAGGGACATGGAGGTACAAGGAAGGGCAAGGAGGGACAAGGAGGGACAAGGGGGGACAATGATGGACAATGAGGAACAAGGAGGAACAAGGAGGGACAAGAACGGACAAGGAGGAACAAAGTGGGAAAAGGAGTGACAAGGAGGGACAATGATGGACTAGGAGGAACAAAGACGGACAAGGAGGGACAAGGAGGAACAATGAGGGACAAGGAGGGACATGGAGGAACAAGGAGGGAAAAGGAGGGATAAGGAGTGGCAATGAGGTACAAGGACGGACACGGAGGGACACGGATGGAAAAGGAGGGACAATGAGGGACGAGGAGGGATAAGGAGGGACAAGAACGAACAAGGACGGACAAGGAGGGACCAGTAGGGACAAGGAGGGACAAGGAGGGGCCAGTAGGGACATGAAGGTACAAGCAGGAACAAGCAGGGACAATGAGGGACAAGAAGGGACAAGGAGCGACACGGAGGGACAGGGAGGGAAAAGGAGGGACAAGGAGGGAAAAGAATGGTCACGGAGGGTCAAGCAGGGACGAGGATGAACATGGAGGGACAAGGAGGGATAATGAGGGAAAAGGAGGAACAAGGTGGGGCAATGAGGGACACGGAGGACAAGGTTGGACAAGGAGGGACAAGGAGGAACCAGTAGGGACATGGAGGAACAAGCTGGAACAAGCAGGGACAATGAGGGACAAGAAGGGACAAGGAGGAACAAGGTGGGGCAATGAGGGACACGGAGGACAAGGTTGGACAATGAGGGACAATGAGGAGCAAGGAGGGACTAGGAGAGACAAGTGGGAAAAGGATGGAAAAGGAGTGACAAGGAGGGACAATGACGGACAAGGAGGAACAGGGAGGGACAAGGACTGGCAATGAGTGGCAATGAGGGACAAGGAGGAACAAAGAGGAACAAAGAGGGTCAAGGCGGGATAAGGAGGGACAACAAGGATAAGGAGGGAAAAGGAGGGACAAGGTTGGACAATGAGGGACAAGGAGTGGCAATGAGGGGCAATGAGGGACAATAAGGGACAAGGAGGGACATGTTGGTACAAGGAGGGACAAGGAGGGACAAGGAGGGACAAGGAGGGACAATGATGGACAAGGAGGGACAAGGAGGGACAAGGAGGGACAAGGAGGGACAAGGAGTGGCAATGAGGGAGAAGGAGGAACAAAGAGGGACAAGGAGGGACATGTTGGTACAAGGAGGGACAAGGAGGGACAAGGAGGGACAAGGAGGGACAATGATGGACAAGGAGGGACAAGGAGGGACAAGGAGGGACAAGGAGGGACAAGGAGTGACAAGGAGGGACAAGGAGGGTCAAGGCGGGATAAGGAGGGACAACAAGGATAAGGAGGGAAAAGGAGTGACAAGGATGGAGAAGGAGGGGCAGGGAGGGAAAAGGAGGGCCAAGGAGGGAAAAGAATGGTCACGGAGGGTCAAGCAGGGACGAGGATGAACATGGTGGGACAATGAGGGAAAAGGAGGGACAAGGAGTGGCAAGGAGTGGCAATGAGGGACAAGGAGGGACAGGAGGAACAAGGATTGAAAAGGAGGGCCAAGGAGTGGCAATGAGGGAAAAGGAGCGAAAAGCAGGGACAAAGAGGGGCCATGAGGGACAAGGAGGGACAAGGAGGAACAAGGTGGGGCAATGAGGGACACGGAGGACAAGGTTGGACAATGAGGGACAATGAGGAGCAAGGAGGGACTAGGAGAGACAAGTGGGAAAAGGATGGAAAAGGAGTGACAAGGAGGGACAATGACGGACAAGGAGGAACAGGGAGGGACAAGGACTGGCAATGAGTGGCAATGAGGGACAAGGAGGAACAAAGAGGAACAAAGAGGGTCAAGGCGGGATAAGGAGGGACAACAAGGATAAGGAGGGAAAAGGAGGGACAAGGTTGGACAATGAGGGACAAGGAGTGGCAATGAGGGGCAATGAGGTACAAGGACGGACACGGATGGAAAAGGACGGACAATGAGGGACAAGAACGGACAAGGAGGGACCAGTAGGGGCAAGGAGGGACAAGGCATGACAAGGAGGGTCAATGAGAGGCAATGAGGGACAATAAGGGACAAGGAGGGACAACGTGGGACCAGGAGGGACAAGCAGGAACAAGCAGTGACAAGGTGGGGCAAGGTGGGACCAGGAGGGACAAGCAGGAACAAGCAGGGACAAGGTGGGACAAGGAGGGTCAATTATGGACAAGGGGGTCAAGGAGGGACATGGATGGACGCGGCAATGAGGGACACGGAGGGACAAGGTTGGGCAATGAGGGACAAGGAGTGGCAATGAGGTACAAGGACGGACACGGATGGAAAAGGAGGGACAAGGACGGACAAGGAGGAACCAGTAGGGGCAAGGAGGGACAAGGAATGACAAGGAGGGTCAATGAGAGGCAATGAGCGACAAGGAGGGACAAGAAGGGAAAAGGATTGACAAGGAGGGGCAAGGACGGACAATGAGGGAAAAGGACGGAAGAGGAGCGACAAGGAGGGACAATGTGGGACAAGGAATGTCATGGAGCGTCAAGGAGGGTCAAGGAGAGACAATGAGGGACAAGGAGTGACAACTAGGGACAAGGATGGACAAGGAGGGACAAGGAGTGACAAGGAGGGATAAGGTTGGGCAATGATGTACAATGAGGGACAAGGAGTGACAAGGAGGGTCAATGCGGGATAAGGAGGGACAACAAGGATAAGGAGGGAAAAGGAGTGACAAGGAGTGGCAAGGAGTGCCAAGGAGGGTCAAGCAGGGACAATGTGGGACAAGGAGTGACAATAATGTACAAGGAGTTACAATGAGGTACAAGGAGGACCAAGGAGTGGCAATGAGGGACAAGGAGGGAAATGAGGGACAAGGAGTGGTAATGAGGGACAAGGAGGGAAAAGGAGCGACAAGCAGGGACAGGGAGAGACAATGAGTGATAAGGTGGGGCAAGGAGGGACAAGGAGTGGCAACGAGGGACAAGGAGGGAAAAGGAGCGACAAGCAGGGACAATGAGGGACAAGAAGGGACAAGGAGGGAAAAGGAGGGACAAGGAGTGACAAGGAGGGCCAAGGAGTGGTAATTAGGGACAAGGAGGGAAAAAGAGGGACAATGGTGGGACAAGGAGGGACAAGAAGGGACAAGGAGTGAAAAGGATGGTCACGGAGGGACGAGGATGGACAAGGAGAGACAAGGAGGGAAAAGGATGGTCACGGAGGGACGAGGATGAACATGGAGGGACAAGGTTGGGCAATGAGGGACAAGGAGGGGCGATGAGGGACAAGGATGGACAAGGAAGCACAAGGAGGGACAAGGAGGAACAAGGAGGGGCAATGAGAGACAAGGAGGGACAAGGAGGGAAAAGGAGGGACAAGGAGTGACAAGGAGGGCCAAGGAGTGGTAATTAGGGACAAGGAGGGAAAAAGAGGGACAATGGTGGGACAAGGAGGGACAAGGAGGGACAAGAAGGGACAAGGAGTGAAAAGGATGGTCACGGAGGGACGAGGATGGACAAGGAGAGACAAGGAGGGAAAAGGATGGTCACGGAGGGACGAGGATGAACATGGAGGGACAAGGTTGGGCAATGAGGGACAAGGAGGGCGATGAGGGACAAGGATGGACAAGGAAGCACAAGGAGGGACAAGGAGGAACAAGGGGGGACAAGGAGGGACAAGGAGGGGCAATGAGGGACACGAAGGGACAAGGACGGGCCATGTGTGGCAATGAGGGACAATGAGGGGGAATTAGGGAGATACAAGGACTGGCAATGTGGGACAATGAGGGGCAATGAGGTACAAGGACGGACACGGAGGGACACGGAGGGTCACGGAGGGACACGGATGGACCCGGATGGAATAGGAGGGACGAGGAGGGAAAAGGAGGGACAAGAACGGATAAGGAGGGACCAGTAGGGACGAGGAGGAACCAGTAGGGACAAGGAGGAACAAGCATTATCAATGAGGGACAAGGAGCGACTCGGAGGGACAGGGAGGGAAAAGGATGGTCACGGAGGGTCAAGGAGAGGCGAGGATGAACAAGGAGGGAGAAGGAGTGGCAATTAGGGACAAGGAGGGAAAAAGAGGGACAATGGTGGGACAAGGAGGGACAAGGAGGGACAAGGAGTGACAAGGAGGGACAAGGAGTGACAAGGAGGGAAAAGGATGGTCACGGAGGGACGAGGATGGACAAGGAGGGACAAGGTTGGGCAATGAGGGACAAGGAAGGGCGATGAGGGACAAGGAAGCACAAGGAGGGACAATGAGGAACAAGGAGTGAAAAGGTGGGGCAGAGAGGGACAATGAGGGACAAGCAGGGACAAGGTGGGACAAGGAGGGTCAATGATGGACAAGGGGGGTCAAGTTAGGGATATGGATGGACGCGGCAATGAGGGACACGGAGGGACAAGGTTGGACAATGAGGGACAAGGAGTGGCAATGAGGTACAAGGACGGACAAGGAGGGACAAAGACAAGAACGGACAAGGAGGGACCAATAGGGACAAGGAATGACACGGAGAGTCAATGAGGGGCAATGAGCGACAATGAGGGGCAATGAGTGACAAGGAGGGACAATGAGGGGCAAGGAATGACAAGGAGGGAAAATGAGGGACAAGGAGGGAAAAGGACGGAAAAAGAGCGACAAGCAGGGACAATAAGGGAAACGGAGGGTCAAGGAGGGGCAATGAGGGACTAGGAGGGACAAGAAGGAACAAGCAGGGACAGGGAGGGACAAGCAGGGACAAGGAGGGTCAATGATGGACAAGGGGGGTAAAGTTAGGGACATGGATGGACGCGGCAATGAGGGACACGGTGGGACAGGGAGGGGCAAGGAGGGAAAAGGAGCGACAAGCAGGGACAGGGAGAGACAATGAGTGACAAGGAGGGACAGGGAGGGGCAAGGAGGGGCAAGGAGTGGCAAGGAGTGGCAACGAGGGACAAGGAGGGAAAAGGAGCGACAAGCAGGGACAATGAGGGACAAGAAGGGACAAGGAGCGACACGGAGGGACAAGGTGGGACAATCAGGGACAAGGAGGTACAAGGTTGGGCAATGAGGGACAAGGAGGGGCGATGAGGGACAAGGAAGCACAAGGAGGGACAAGGAGGAACAAGGAGGGGCAATGAGAGACAAGGAGGGACAAGGAGGGACAAGGACTTAAAAGGAGGGACAAGGACTTAAAAGGAGGGACAAGGAGGGAAAAGGAGGGACAAGGAGTGGTAATTAGGGACAAGGAGGGAAAAAGAGGGACAATGGTGGGACAAGGAGGGACAAGGAGGGACAAGAAGGGACAAGGAGTGAAAAGGATGGTCACGGAGGGACGAAGATGGACAAGGAGGGACAAGGATGGACAAGGAAGCACAAGGAGGAACAAGGGGGGACAAACAGGGACAAGGAGGGGCAATGAGGGACACGAAGGGACAAGGACGGGCCATGTGTGGTAATGAGGGACAATGAGGGGGAATTAGGGAGAGACAAGGACTGGCAATGTGGGGCAATGTGGTACAAGGACGGACACGGAGGGACACGGATGGAATAGGAGGGACAATGAGGGACGAGGAGGGAAAAGGAGGGACAAGAACGGATAAGGAGGGACCAGTAGGGACCAGTAAGGACAAGGAGGAACCAGTAGGGACAAGGAGGGACAAGGAGGAACAAGCATGGACAATGAGGGACAAGGAGCGACACGGAGGGACAGGGAGGGAAAAGGAGGGAAAAGGATGGTCACGGAGGGTCAAGGAGGGGCGAGGATGAACAAGGAGGGACAAGGAGTGGCAATTAGGGACAAGGAGACAAGGGACAAGGTGGGACAATCAGGGACAAGGAGGTACAAGGTTGGGCAATGAGGGACAAGGATGGACAAGGAAGCACAAGGAGGGACAAGGAGGAACAAGGAGGGGCAATGAGAGACAAGGAGGGACAAGGACTTAAAAGGAGGGACAAGGAGGGAAAAGGAGGGACAAGGAGTGGTAATTAGGGACATGGAGGTAAAAAGAGGGACAATGGTGGGACAAGGAGGGACAAGGAGGGACAAGGAGCGACAAGGAGCGACAAGGAGGGACAAGTAGGGACAAGGAGTGAAAAGGATGGTCACGGAGGGACGAGGATGGACAAGGAGGGAAACGGATGGTCACGGAGGGACGAGGATGAACAAGGAGGGACAATCAGGGACATGGAGGTACAAGGAGGGAAAAGGAGGGACAATGATGAACAAGGAGTAGCAAGGAGGGACAAGGAGTGGCAAGGAGGGACAATGACGGACAAGGAGGAACAAGGAGGAACAAGGATGGACAGGGAGGGACAAGGAGTGGCAATGAGGGAGAAGGAGGAACAAAGAGGGACAAGGAGGGACATGTTGGTACAAGGAGGGACAAGGAGGGACAAGGAGGGACAAGGAGGGACAAGGAGGGACAAGGAGGGACAATGATGGACAAGGAGGAACAAGGAGGAGCAAGAAGGGACAAGGAGGGACAAGGAGGGACAAGGAGTGACAAGGAGTGACAAGGAGGGACAAGGAGTGACAAGGAGGGTCAAGGCGGGATAAGGAGGGACAACAAGGATAAGGAGGGAAAAGGAGTGACAAGGAGGGAGAAGGAGGGGCAATGAGGGACAAGGAGGGTCAAGCAGGGACAATATGGGACAAGGAGTGACAATAATGAACAAGGAGTTACAATGAGGTACAAGGAGGGTCAAGGAGTGGCAATGAGGGACAAGGAGCGACAAGAACGGACAAGGAGGAACAAAGAGGGACAAGGAGGGACATGGAGGTACAAGGAAGGACAAGGAGGGACAAGGAGGGACAAGGGGGGACAAGGAGGAACAATGATGGACAATGAGGAACAAGGAGGGACAAGAACGGACAAGGAGGAACAAAGTGGGAAAAGGAGTGACAAGGAGGGACAATGATGGACTAGGAGGAACAAAGACGGACAAGGAGGGACAAGGAGGAACAATGAGGGACAAGGAGGGACATGGAGGAACAAGGAGAGAAAAGGAGGGATAAGGAGTGGCAATGAGGTACAAGGACGGACACGGAGGGACACGGATGGAAAAGGAGGGACAATGAGCGACGAGGAGGGATAAGGAGGGACAAGAACGAACAAGGACGGACAAGGAGGGACCAGTAGGGACAAGGAGGGGCCAGTAGGGACATGGAGGTACAAGCAGGAACAAGCAGGGACAATGAGGGACAAGAAGGGACAAGGAGCGACACGGAGGGACAGGGAGGGAAAAGGAGGGAAAAGAATGGTCACGGAGGGTCAAGCAGTGACGAGGATGAACATGGAGGGACAAGGAGGGATAATGAGGGAAAAGGAGGGACAAGCAGTGGCAAGGAGTGGCAATGAGGGACAAAGAGGGACAGGGAGGAACAAGGAGGGACAAGAAGGGAAAAGGAGGGCCAAGGAGTGGCAATGAGGGAAAAGGAGCGACAAGCAGGGACAAAGAGGGGCAATGAGGGATAAGGAGGGACAAGGATGAACAAGGTGGGGCAATGAGGGACACGGAGGACAAGGTTGGACAAGGAGGGACAAGGAGGAACCAGTAGGGACATGGAGGAACAAGCTGGAACAAGCAGGGAGGAGGAACAAAGACGGACAAGGAGGGACAAGGAGGAACAATGAGGGACAAGGAGGGACATGGAGGAACAAGGAGGGAAAAGGAGGGATAAGGAGTGGCAATGAGGTACAAGGACGGACACGGAGGGACACGGATGGAAAAGGAGGGACAATGAGGGAAAGAGGGAAAAGAATGGTCACGGAGGGTCAAGCAGGGACAATGATGGACAAAGAGGGACAAGGAGGGATAATGAGGGAAAAGGAGGGACAAGCAGTGGCAAGGAGTAGCAATGAGGGACAAAGAGGGACAGGGAGGAACAAGGAGGGACAAGAAGGGAAAAGGAGGGCCAAGGAGTGGCAATGAGGGAAAAGGAGCGACAAGCAGGGACAAAGAGGGGCAATGAGGGATAAGGAGGGACAAGGAGGAACAAGGTGGGGCAATGAGGGACACGGAGGACAAGGTTGGACAAGGAGGGACAAGGTGGAACCAGTAGGGACATGGAGGAACAAGCTGGAACAAGCAGGGACAATGAGGGACAAGAAGGGACAATGAGGGACAAGAAGGGACACGGAGGGGCAGGGAGGGAAAAGGAGGGCCAAGGAGGGAAAAGAATGGTCACGGAGGGTCAAGCAGGGACGAGGATGAACATGGTGGGACAAGG
Source organism: Polietes domitor (assembly GCA_947397865.1). Classification (NCBI taxonomy): domain Eukaryota; kingdom Metazoa; phylum Arthropoda; class Insecta; order Diptera; family Muscidae; genus Polietes; species Polietes domitor. The sequence goes on from OX377623.1 coordinate 4,316,127, forward strand.
AGGGAAAAGGAGGGACAAGGAGTGGCAAGGTGTGGCAATGAGGGACAAGGAGGGACAGGAGGAACAAGGAGGGAAAAGGAGGGCCAAGGAGTGGCAATGAGGGAAAAGGAGCGACAAGCAGGGACAAAGAGGGGCCATGAGGGACAAGGAGGGACAAGGAGGAACAAGGTGGGGCAATGAGGGACACGGAGGGACAAGGAGGGACAATGATGGACAAGGAGGAACAAGGAGGAGCAAGAAGGGACAAGGAGGGACAAGGAGGGACAAGGCATGACAAGGAGGGTCAATGAGAGGCAATGAGGGACAAGGAGGGACAATAAGGGACAAAGAGGGACAACGTGGGACCAGGAGGGACAAGCAGGAACAAGCAGGGACAAGGTGGGACAAGGTGGGACCAGGAGGGACAAGCAGGAACAAGCAGGGACAAGGTGGAACAAGGTGGGACAAGGAGGGTCAAGGATGGACAAGGGGGTCAAGGGGGGACATGGATGGACGCGGCAATGAGGGACACGGAGGGAAAAGGTTGGCCAATGAGGGACAAGGAGTGGCAATGAGGTACAAGGACGGACACGGATTGAAAAGGAGGGACAAGGACGGACAAGGAGAGACCAGTAGGGGCAAGGAGGGACATGGAATGACAAGGAGTGTCAATGAGAGGCAATGAGCGACAAGGAGGGACAAGAAGGGAAAAGGATTGACAAGGAGGGGCAAGGACGGACAATGAGGGAAAAGGACGGAAGAGGAGCGACAAGGAGGGACAATGTGGGTCAAGGAATGTCATGGAGCGTCAAGGAGGGTCAAGGAGAGACAAGGAGTGACAACTAGGGACAAGGATGGACAAGGAGGGACAAGGAGTGACAAGGAGTGACAAGGAGTATCAAGGAGGGATAAGGTTGGGCAATGATGTACAAGGAGGGACAAGGAGTGACAAGGAGGGTCAATGCGGGATAAGGAGGGACAACAAGGATAAGGAGGGAAAAGGAGTGACAACTAGGGACAAGGATGGACAAGGATGGACAAGGAGGGACAAGGAGTGACAAGGAGTATCAAGGAGGGATAAGGTTGGGCAATGATGTACAAGGAGGGACAAGGAGTGACAAGGAGGGTCAATGCGGGATAAGGAGGGACAACAAGGATAAGGAGGGAAAAGGAGTGACAAGGAGGGACAAGGAGTGCCAAGGAGGGACAAGGAAGGTCAAGCAGGGACAATGTGGGACAAGGAGTGACAATAATGTACAAGGAGTTACAATGAGGTACAAGGAGGACCAAGGAGTGGCAATGAGGGACAAGGAGGGAAATGAGGGACAAGGAGTGGTAATGAGGGACAAGGAGGGAAAAGGAGCGACAAGCAGGGACAGGGAGAGACAATGAATGACAAGGAGGGGCGAGGAGGGACAAGGAGTGGCAACGAGGGACAAGGAGGGAAAAGGAGCGACAAGCAGGGACAATGAGGGACAAGAAGGGACAAGGAGCAGCACAGAGGGACAAGGTGGGACAATCAGGGACAAGGAGGTACAAGGTTGGGCAATGAGGGACAAGGAGGGGCGATGAGGGACAATGATGGACAAGGAAGCACAAGGAGGGACAAGGAGGAACAAGGAGGGACAAGGAGGGGCAATGAGAGACAAGGAGGGACAAGGACTTAAAAGGAGGGACAAGGAGTGACAAGGAGGGCCAAGGAGTGGTAATTAGGGACAAGGAGGGAAAAAGAGTGACAATGGTGGGACAAGGAGTGACAAGGAGGGACAAGGAGGGACAAGGAGGGGCAAGGAGGGACAAGGAGGGACAAGGAGTGAAAAGGATGGTCACGGAGGGACGAGGATGGACAAGGAGAAACAAGGAGGGAAAAGGATGGTCACGGAGGGACGAGGATGAACAAGGAGGGACAAGGTTGGGCAATGAGGGACAAGGAGGGCGATGAGGGACAAGGGTGGACAAGGAAGCACAAGGAGGGACAAGGAGGAACAAGGGGGGGACAAGGAGGGACAAGCAGGGACAAGGAGGGGCAATGAGGGACACGAAGGGACAAGGACGGGCCATGTGTGGCAATGAGGGACAATGAGGGGGAATTAGGGAGAGACAAGGACTGTCAATGTGACAAGGAGGGACAAGTAGGGACAATGAGGGACACGGAGGGACAAGGAGGGACAAGGAGGGGTAAGGAATGACAAGGAGGGAAAAGGATTGGCAATGAGGGACAAGGAGGGAAAAGGACGGAAAAAGAGCGACACGCAGGGACAATAAGGGAAACGGAGGGACAAGGAGGGGCAAGGCTTGACAAGGAGGGGCAATGAGGGACTAGGAGTGACAAGGAGGAACAAGCAGGGACAACGAGGGCCAAGGAGGGACAGGGAGGGACAGGGAGGGACAAGGTGGGGCAATCAGGCACAAGGAGTGACAAGGAGGGAAGGGCAGGAACAAGGAAGGACAAAGAGGGACAAGGAGGGACAAGGAGTGACAAGGAGGGATAATGAGGGACAAGGAGTGAAAAGGAGAGACAAGGAGGGACAAGGAGGGAAAAGGAGGGATAAGGAGGGACAAGGAGTGACAAGGAGGGACAAGGAGGGACAAAGAGTGACAAGGAGGGAAATGAGGGACAAGGAGGGAAAAGGAGCGACAAGCTGGGACAGGGAGAGACAATGAGGGACAAGGAGGGACAGGGAGGGGCAAGGATTGACAAGGAGGGAAAAGGATTGGCAATGAGGGACAAGGAGGGAAAAGGACGGAAAAAGAGCGACACGCAGGGACAATAAGGGAAACGGAGGGACAAGGAGGGGCAAGGACTGACAAGAAGGGGCAATGAGGGACTAGGAGGGACAAGGAGGAACAAGCAGGGACAACGAGGGCCAAGGAGGGACAGGGAGGGACAAGGTGGGGCAATCAGGCACATGGAGTGACAAGGAGGGAAGGGCAGGGACAAGGAAGGACAAAGAGGGACAAGGAGGGATACGAATGGACAAGGAGTGACAAGGAGGGAAAATGAGGGACAAGGATGGAGAATGAGGGGCAATAAGGGACAAGGAGGAACCAGCAGGGACAAGGAGGGGCAATGAGGGACAAGGAGAGACAATGCGGGACAAGGTGGGACCAGGAGGGAGAAGGATGAGCAAGGAAGGACAAGCAGTGGCAATGAGGGACAAGGATTGACAAGGAGGGATAAGGAGGGACAAGGAGGGATAAGGAGGGACAAGGAGTGAAAAGGAGAGACAAGGAGGGCAAAGGAGGGATAAGAAGGGACAAGGAGGGAAAAGGATTGGCAATGAGGGACAAGGAGGGAAAAGGACGGAAAAAGAGAGACACGCAGGGACAATAAGGGAAACGGAGGGACAAGGAGGGGCAAGGATTGACAAGGAGGGAAAATGAGGGACAAGGATTGGCAATGAGGGACAAGGAGGGAAAAGGACGGAAAAAGAGCGACAAGCTGGGACAATAAGGGAAACGGAGGGACTAGGAGGGGCAAGGATTGACAAGGACAAGGATGGACAAGGAAGCACAAGGAGGGACAAGGAGGACAAGGAGGGACAAGGAAGGGCAATGTGAGACAAGGAGGGACAAGGACTTAAAAGGAGGGACAAGGAGTGACAAGGAGGGAAAAGGAGGGAAAAGGAGGGAAATGGAGGGAAAAGGAGGGACAATGACTGACAAGGTTGGACAAGGAGTGGTAACTAGGGACAGGGAGGGAAAAAGAGAGACAATGGTGGGACAAGGAGGGACAAGGAGGGACAAGGATGGACAAGGAGGGACAAGAAGGGACAAGGAGGGACAAGGAGTGACAAGGGGGGAAAAGAATGGTCACGGAGGGACGAGGATGGACAAGGAGGGACAAGGTTGGGCAATGAGGCACAAGGAGGGGCGATGAGGAACAAGGATGGACAAGGAAGCACAAGGATGGACAAGGGGGGACAAGGAGGGGCAAGGTGGGACAATGAGGGACACTGAGGGACACTGAGGGACACGAAGGGACAAGGAGGGAAATGAGGGGCAAGGATGGGCAATGAGGGACATGGAGGAACAAGCAGGGACAAGGAGGGGCCATGTGTGACAATGAGGGGGAATTAGGGACAAGGATGGTCAAGGAGGGAAAAAGAGGGACAATGAGGGACAAAGAATGTCAACGAGGGTGAAGGAGGGTCAATGAGGGTCAATGAGGGTCAAGGAGGGACAAGGAGAGACAAGGAGTGGCAATGTGGGGCAATGAGGTACAAGAACGGACACGGAGGGACACTGATGGAATAGGAGGGACAATGAGGGACGAGGAGGGAAAAGAACGGATAAGGAGGGACCAGTAGGGACAAGGAGGACAAGGAGGGACCAGTAGGGACAAGGAGGAACAATGAGGGACAAGGAGGGACAAGGAGTGGCAATGAGGTACAAGGACGGACAAGGAGGGACAATGAGGGACGAGGAGGGACAAGGAGAGACAATAACGGACAAGGAGGGACCAGTAGGGACAAGGAATGACACGGAGGGTCAATGAGGGGCAATGAGTGACAAGGAGGGACAAGGAGGGACAAGGAGGGACAATGAGGGACAATGAGGGACAATGAGGGACAATGAGGGACAATGAGGGACAATGAGGGACAATGAGGGACAAGGAGGGACCAGGAGGGACCAGGAGGAACAAGGATGGGCAAGGAATGACAAGGAGGGAAAATGAGGGACAAGGAGGGAAAAGGACGGAAAAAGAGCGACACGCAGGGACAATAAGCGAAACGGAGGGACAAGGAGGGGCAAGGATTGAAAAGGAGGGGCAATGAGGGACTAGGAGGGACAAGGAGGAACAAGCAGGGACAACGAGGGCCAAGGAGGGACAGGGAGGGACAAGGTGGGGCAATCAGGCACAAGGAGGGGCAATGAGGGAAATGGAGGGACATGAATGGACAAGGAGTGACAAGGAGGGAAAATGAGGGACAAGGATGGAGAATGAGGGGCAATAAGGGACAAGGAGGACCAGCAGGGACAATGAGGGGCAATGAGGGACAAGGAGTGACAATGCGGGACAAGGTGGGACCATTAGGGAGAAGGAGGGGCAAGGAAGGACAAGGAGTGGCAATGAGGGACAAGGAGGGATAAGGAGGTTCAAGGAGGGACAAGGTGGGACAAGGAAGGACAAGGAGTGACAAGGAGGGATAAGCAGGGACAAGGAGTGAAAAGGAGAGACAAGAAGGGACAAGGAGGGACAAGGTGGGAAAAGGAGGGGTAAGGAGGGACAAGGAGTGACAAGGAGGGACAAGGAGGGACAAAGAGTGACAAGGAGGGAAATGAGGGAAAATGAGGGAAAAGGAGTGGTAATGAGGGACAAGGAGGGAAAAGGCGCGACAAGCAGGGACAGGGAGAGACAATGAGGGACAAGGAGGGAAAGGGAGGGACAAGGAGGGACAAGAAGGAACAAGGAGTGGCAATGCGGGGCAATGAGGGGCAATGAGGGGCAATGAGGGACAAGAACGGACAAGAACGGACAAGGAGGGTCAATGAAGGGCAATGATCGACAATGAGGGACAAGGAGGGACAATGTGGGACAAGGGGGGACAAGGAGTGGCAAGGAGGGGCAAGGGGGGACAAGGAGGAACAAGGTGGGACCAGGAGGGACAAGGTGGGAGAAGGAAGGAAAAGTAAGGTCAATGAGGGGCAATGATCGACAATGAGGGACAAGGAGGGACAAGGAGGGACAAGGAGGGATAAGCAGGGACAAGGAGTGAAAAGGAGAGACAAGAAGGGACAAGGAGGGACAAGGTGGGAAAAGGAGGGATAAGGAGGGACAAGGAGTGACAAGGAGGGACAAGGAGGGACAAGGAGGGACAAGGAGGGACAAGGAGTGACAAGGAGGGATAAGCAGGGACAAGGAGTGAAAAGGAGAGACAAGAAGGGACAAGGAGGGACAAGGTGGGAAAAGGAGGTTTAAGGAGGGACAAGGAGTGACAAGGAGGGACAAGGTTGGGCAATGAGGCACAAGGAGGGGCGATGAGGAACAAGGATGGACAAGGAAGCACAAGGATGGACAAGGGGGGACAAGGAGTGACAAGGGGGGAAAAGAATGGTCACGGAGTGGCAAGGAGGGGCAAGGGGGGACAAGGAGGAACAAGGTGGGACCAGGAGGGACAAGGTGGGAGAAGGAAGGAAAAGTAAGGTCAATGAGGGGCAATGATCGACAATGAGGGACAAGGAGGGACAAGGAGGGATAAGCAGGGACAAGGAGTGAAAAGGAGAGACAAGAAGGGACAAGGAGGGACAAGGTGGGAAAAGGAGGGATAAGAAGGGACAAGGAGTGACAAGGAGGGACAAGGAGGGACAAGGAGGGACAAGGAGGGACAAGGAGTGACAAGGAGGGATAAGCAGGGACAAGGAGTGAAAAGGAGAGACAAGAAGGGACAAGGAGGGACAAGGTGGGAAAAGGAGGTTTAAGGAGGGACAAGGAGTGACAAGGAGGGACAAGGCGAGACAAGGAGGGACAAGAAGGGACAAGGTGGGGCAATGAGTGACCAGGAGGGACAAGGAGGGACAAGGAGGGACAAGGAGGGGCAAGGAGGGACAAGGTGGGACCAGGCTGGACAAGGACGGAAAACGAGGGACAAGGAGAGAAAAGGAGGGACAAGATGGGACAATGAGGGACAAGGATTGACAAGGAGGGACATGATGGGACAAGTGGGGACAAGGACGGACAAGGATTGACAAGGAGGGGCAATGAGGGACAAGGAGGAACAATCAGGGACAAGGAGGAACAATCAGGGACAATGAGGGACAAGAAGGGACAAGGAGCGTCACGGAGGGACAGGGAGGGACAAGGTGGGACAATCAGGGACAAGGAGGTACAAGGTTGGGCAATGAGGGGCAATGAGGGACAAGGATGGACAAGGAAGCACAAGGAGGGACTAGGAGGGACAAAGAAGGGCAATGAGAGACAAGGAGGGACAAGGACTTAAAAGGAGGGACAAGGAGTGACAAGGAGGGAAATGGAGGGAAAAGGAGGGACAAGGAGGGACAAGGTTGGGCAATGAGGGACAAGGAGTGGCAACTAGGGACAAGGAGGGAAAAAGAGGGAAGGGCAGGGACAAGGAAGGACAAAGAGGGACAAGGAGGGACACGAATGGACAAGGAGTGACAAGGAGGGACAAGGAGGGAAAATGAGGGACAAGGATGGAGAATGAGGGGCAATAAGGGACAAGGAGGAACCAGCAGGGACAAGGAGGGGCAATGAGGGACAAGGAGAGACAATGCGGGACAAGGTGGGACCAGGAGGGAGAAGGAGGAGCAAGGAAGGACAAGCAGTGGCAATGAGGGACAAGGATTGACAAGGAGTGACAAGGAGGGATAAGGAGGGACAAGGAGTGAAAAGGAGAGACAAGGAGGGACAAGGAGGGCAAAGGTGGGCAAAGGAGGGATAAGAAGGGACAATGAGGGACAGGGAGGGGCAAGGATTGACAAGGAGGGAAAAGGATTGGCAATGAGGGACAAGGAGGGAAAAGGACGGAAAAAGAGCGACACGCAGGGACAATAAGGGAAACGGAGGGACAAGGAGGGGCAAGGATTGACAAGGAGGGAAAATGAGGGACAAGGATTGGCAATGAGGGACAAGGAGGGAAAAGGGCGGAAAAAGAGCGACAAGCAGGGACAATAAGGGAAACGGAGGGACAAGGAGGGGCAAGGATTGACAAGGAGGGGCAATGAGGGACTAGGATGGACAAGAAGGAACAAGCAGGGACAGGGAGGGACAGGGAGGGACAGGGAGGGACAGGGAGGGACAGGGAGGGACAGGGAGGGACAAGCAGGGACAAGGAGGGTCACTGATGGACAAGGGGGGTCAAGTTAGGGACATGGATGGACGCGGCAATGAGGGACACGGAGGAACAAGGTTGGGCAATGAGGGACAAGGAGGGACAAGGAGTGGCAATGAGGGGCAATGAGGTACAAGGACGGACAAGGAGGGACAATGAGGGACGAGGAGGGACAAGGAGAGACAAGAACGGACAAGGAGGGACCAGTAGGGACAAGGAGGGACAAGGAATGACACGGAGGGTCAATGAGGGGCAATGAGCGACAATGAGGGGCAATGAGTGACAAGGAGGGACAAGGAGGGACAATGAGGGACAATGAGGGACACGGAGGGACAAGGAGGGACAAGGAGGGACAAGGAGGGACTAGGAGGGACAAGGAGGAACAAGCAGGGACAACGAGGGCCAAGGATGGACAGGGAGGGACAAGGTGGGGCAATCAGGCACAAGGAGTGACAAGGAGGGAAGGGCAGGGACAAGGAAGGACAAATAGGGACAAGGAGGGACACGGAGTGACAAGGAGGGATAAGGAGGGACAAGGAGTGAAAAGGAGAGACAAGGAGGGAAAAGGAGGGATAAGGAGGGACAAGGAGTGACAAGGAGGGACAAGGAGGGACAAGGAGGGACAAAGAGTGACAAGGAGGGAAATGAGGGACAAGGAGTGGTAATGAGGGACAAGGAGGGAAAAGGAGCGACAAGCAGGGACAGGGAGAGACAATGAGGGACAAGGAGGGACAGGGAGGGGCAAGGAATGACAAGGAGGGAAAAGGATTGGCAATGAGGGACAAGGAGGGAAAAGGACGGAAAAAGAGCGACACGCAGGGACAATAAGGGAAACGGAGGGACAAGGAGGGGCAAGGATTGACAAGGAGGGGCAATGAGGGACTAGGAGGGACAAGGAGGAACAAGCAGGGACAACGAGGGCCAAGGAGGGACAGGGAGGGACAAGGTGGGGCAATCAGGCACAAGGAGTGACAAGGAGGGAAGGGCAGGGACAAGGAAGGACAAAGACGGACAAGGAGGGACACGAATGGACAAGGAGTGACAAGGAGGGACAAGGAGGGAAAATGAGGGACAAGGATGGAGAATGAGGGGCAATAAGGGACAAGGAGGAACCAGCAGGGACAAGGAGGGGCAATGAGGGACAAGGAGAGACAATGCGGGACAAGGTGGACCAGGAGGGAGAAGGAGGGGCAAGGAAGGACAAGGAGTGGCAATGAGGGACAAGGATTGACAAGGAGTGACAAGGAGGGATAAGGAGGGACAAGGAGTGAAAAGGAGAGACAAGGAGGGACAAGGTGGGAAAAGGAGGGATAAGAAGGGACAAGGAGGGAAAGGAGGGACAAGGAGGGACAATGAGGGACAAAGAGTGACAAGGAGGGAAATGAGGGAAAAGGAGGGACAAGGAGTGGTAATGAGGGACAAGGAGGGAAAAGGAGCGACAAGCAGGGACAGGGAGGGGCAAGGAGGGGCAAGGAGGGACAAGGAGTGGCAACGAGGGACAAGGAGGGAAAAGGAGCGACAAGCAGGGACAAGGAGGGACAATGAGGGACAAGGAGGGACAAGAACTGACAAGAACGGACAAGGAGGGACCAGGAGGGTCAATGAGAGGCAATGAACGACAATGAGGGACAAGGAGGGGCAATGAGGAACAAGGAGGGACAAGGAGGGGCATGGGGGGACAAGGAGGAACAAGGAGGAACAAGGTGGGACCAGGTGGGACAAGGAAGGAAAAGGTGGGACAAGGAGGGACACGGAGGGTCAGTGAGCGACAATGAGGGACAAGGTGGGGCAATGAGTGACAAGGCGGGACAAGGAGGGACAAGGTGGGGCAATGAGTGACCAGGAAGGACAAGGAGGGACAAGGTGGAACCAGGCTGGACAAGGACGGAAAAGGAGGGACAAGCAGGGACAAGGAGGGAAAAGGAGGGACAGGATGGGACAATGAGGGACAAGGATTAACAAGGAGGGACAAGATGGGACAAGTGGGACAAGGACGGACAAGGAGGGACAAGGATTGACAAGGAGGGGCAATGAGGGACATGGAGGAACAAGCAGGGTCAATGAGTGACAAGAAGGGACAAGGAGCGACACGGAGGGACAGGGAGGGAAAAGGAGGGACAAGGTGGGACAATCAGGGACAAGGAGGTACAAGGTTGGGCAATGAGGGACAAGGAGGGGCGATGAGGGACAAGGATGGACAAGGAAGCACAAGGAGGGACAAGGAGGAACAAGGAGGGACAAGGAAGGGCAATGTGAGACAAGGAGGGACAAGGACTTAAAAGGAGGGACAAGGAGTGACAAGGAGGAAAAATGAGGGAAATGGAGGGAAAAGGAGGGACAATGACTGACAAGGTTGGGCAATGAGGGACAGGGAGGGAAAAAGAGAGACAATGGTGGGACAAGGAGGGACAAGGAGGGACAAGGATGGGCAAGGATGGACAAGGAGGGACAAGAAGGGACAAGGAGGGACAAGGAGGGACAAGGAGTGACAAGGGGGGAAAAGAATGGTCACGGAGGGACGAGGATGGACAAGCAGGGACAAGGTTGGGCAATGAGGCACAAGGAGGGGCGATGAGGAACAAGGATGGACAAGGAAGCACAAGGAGGGACAAGGGGGGACAAGGAGGGGCAAGGTGGGGCAATGAGGGACACTGAGGGACACGAAGGGACAAGGAGGGAAAATGAGGGGCAAGGATGGGCAATGAGGGACATGGAGGAACAAGCAGGGACAAGGAGGGGCCATGTGTGACAATGAGGGGGAATTAGGGACAAGGATGGTCAAGGAGGGAAAAAGAGGGACAATGAGGGACAAAGAATGTCAACGAGGGTGAAGGAGGGTCAATGAGGGTCAATGAGGGTCAATGAGGGTCAAGGAGGGACAAGGAGAGACAAGGAGTGGCAATGTGGGGCAATGAGGTACAAGAACGGACACGGAGGGACACTGATGGAATAGGAGGGACAATGAGGGACGAGGAGGGAAAAGAACGGATATGGAGGGACCAGTAGGGACAAGGAGGAACAATGAGGGGCAAGGAGGGACAAGGAGGGACAAGGAGTGGCAATGAGGGGCAATGAGGTACAAGGACGGACAAGGAGGGACAATGAGGGACGAGGAGGGACAAGGAGTGACAATGCGGGACAAGGTGGGACCATTAGGGAGAAGGAGGGGCAAGGAAGGACAAGGAGTGGCAATGAGGGACAAGGATTGACAAGGAGGGATAAGGAGGGACAAGGAAGGACAAAGAGGGACAAGGAGGGACAAGGAGGGATAAGCAGGGACAAGGAGTGAAAAGGAGAGACAAGAAGGGACAAGGAGGGACAAGGTGGGAAAAGGACGGATAAGGAGGGATAAGGAGGGACAAGGAGGGACAAAGAGTGACAAGGAGGGAAATGAGGGAAAATGAGGGACAAGGAGTGGTAATGAGGGACAAGGAGGGAAAAGGCGCGACAAGCAGGGACAGGGAGAGACAATGAGGGACAAGGAGGGAAAGGGAGGGACAAGGAGGGACAAGAAGGAACAAGGAGTGGCAATGCGGGGCAATGAGGGACAAGAACGGACAAGAACGGACAAGGAGGGTCAATGAGGGGCAATGAACGACAATGAGGGACAAGGAGGGACAATGTGGGACAAGGGGGGACAAGGAGTGGCAAGGAGGGGCAAGGGGGGACAAGGAGGAACAAGGTGGGACCAGGAGGGACAAGGTGGGAGAAGGAAGGAAAAGTAGGGTCAATGAGGGGCAATGAACGACAATGAGGGACAAGGAGGGACAAGGAGGGATAAGCAGGGACAAGGAGTGAAAAGGAGAGACAAGAAGGGACAAGGTGGGAAAAGGAGGGATATGGAGGGACAAGGAGTGACAAGGAGGGACAAGGAGGGAAAAGGATGGGCAAGGATGGACAAGGAGGGACAAGGAGGGACAAGGAGGAACAAGGAGGGACAAGGAAGGGCAATGTGAGACAAGGAGGGACAAGGACTTAAAAGGAGGGACAAGGAGTGACAAGGAGGGAAAAGGAGGGAAAAGGAGGGAAATGGAGGGAAAAGGAGGGACAATGACTGACAAGGTTGGGCAATGAGGGACAAGGAGTGGTAACTAGGGACAGGGAGGGAAAAAGAGAGACAATGGTGGGACAAGGAGGGACAAGGAGGGACAAGGATGGGCAAGGATGGACAAGGAGGGACAAGAAGGGACAAGGAGGGACAAGGAGTGACAAGGGGGGAAAAGAATGGTCACGGAGGGACGAGGATGGACAAGGAGGGACAAGGTTGGGCAATGAGGCACAAGGAGGGGCGATGAGGAACAAGGATGGACAAGGAAGCACAAGGAGTGACAAGGAGGGATAAGCAGGGACAAGGAGTGAAAAGGAGAGACAAGGAGGGATAAGCAGGGACAAGGAGTGAAAAGGAGAGACAAGAAGGGACAAGGAGCGTCACGGAGGGACAGGGAGGGACAAGGTGGGACAATCAGGGACAAGGAGGTACAAGGTTGGGCAATGAGGGGCAAGGAGGGGCGATGAGGGACAAGGAAGCACAAGGAGGGACTAGGAGGGACAAAGAAGGGACAAGGAGGGGCCATGTGTGACAATGAGGGGGAATTAGGGACAAGGATGGTCAAGGAGGGAAAAAGAGGGACAATGAGGGACAAAGAATGTCAACGAGGGTGAAGGAGGGTCAATGAGGGTCAAGGAGGGACAAGGAGGGACAAGGAGTGACAAGGAGGGATAAGCAGGGACAAGGAGTGAAAAGGAGAGACAAGAAGGGACAAGGAGCGTCACGGAGGGACAGGGAGGGACAAGGTGGGACAATCAGGGACAAGGAGGTACAAGGTTGGGCAATGAGGGGCAAGGAGGGGCGATGAGGGACAAGGAAGCACAAGGAGGGACTAGGAGGGACAAAGAAGGGCAATGAGAGACAAGGAGGGACAAGGACTTAAAAGGAGGGACAAGGAGTGACAAGGAGGGAAATGGAGGGAAAAGGAGGGACAAGGAGGGACAAGGTTGGGCAATGAGAGACAAGGAGTGGTAACTAGGGACAAGGAGGGAAAAAGAGGGACAAGGAGTGACAAGGAGGGAAAAGGAGGGACAAGGTTGGGCAATGAGGGACAAGGAGTGGCAACTAGGGACAAGGAGGGAAAAAGACGGACAATGGTGGGACAAGGAGGGACAAGGATGGACAAGGAGGGACAAGGGGGGAAAAGGATGGTCACGGAGGGACGAGGATGGACAAGGAGGGACAAGGTTGGGCAATAAGGGACAAGGAGGGGCGATGAGGAACAAGGATGGACAAGGAAGCACAAGGAGGACAAGGAGGAAGAAGGGGGACAAGGAGGGACAAGGAGGGGCAATGAGGGACACTGAGGGACACGAAGGGACACGAAGGGTCAAGGAGGGAAAAGGAGGGGCAAGGATGGGCAATGAGGGGCAATGAGGGACATGGAGGAACAAGCAGGGACAAGGAGGGGCCATGTGTGACAATGAGGGGGATTAGGGATAAGGATGGTCAAGGAGGGAAAAAGAGGGACAATGAGGGACAAAGAATGTCAACGAGGGTGAAGGAGGGTCAATGAGGGTCAAGGAGGGTCACGGAGGGACAAGGAGTGGCAATGTGGGGTATTGAGGTACAAGGACGGACACGGAGGGACACGGATGGAATAGGAGGGATAATGAGGGACGAGGAGGGAAAAGGAGGGACAAGAACGGATAAGGAGGGACCAGTAGGGACAAGGAGGGACCAGTAGGGACAAGGAGGAACAAGCATGGACAATGATGGACAAGGAGCGACACGGAGGGACAGGGGGGGAAAGGAGGGAAAAGGATGGTCACGGAGGGTCAAGGAGGGACGAGGATGAACAAGGAGGGACACGGAGGGACAAGGTTGGGCAATGAGGGACAAGGAGTGGCAATTAGGGACAAGGAGGGAAAAAGAGGGACAATGGTGGGACAAGGAGGGACAAGGAGGGATAAGGAGTGACAATGAGGGACACGGTGGGACACGGAGGGACAAGGAGGGGCAAGGAATGACATGGAGGCAAAATGAGGGACAAGGAGGGAAAAGGACGGAAAAAGAGCGACAAGCATGGATGGACAAGAAGTGGCAAGGAGGGAAAATGAGGGACAATGATGGAGAATGAGGGGCAATAAGGGACAGAGAGGAACAAGCAGGGACAAGGAGGGGCAATGAGGGGCAATGAGGGGCAATGAGGGGCAATGAGGGACAATGAGGGCCAAGGATGGACAAGGTTGGGCAATGAGGGACAAGGAGTGGCTATGAGGGGCAATGAGGTACAAGGACGGACAAGGAGTGACACGGATGGACAATGAGGGACGAGGAGGGACAAGGAGCGACAACAACGGAAAAGAAGGGATAAGGAGGGACAACGAGGGACAAGGAATGACAAGGATGGGAAATGAGGGATAAGGAGGGACAATGCGGGACAAGGTGGGACCAGGAGGGAGAAGGAAGGACAAGGAGTGACAAGAAGGGACAAGGAGGGACAAGGAGAGAAAAGGATGGTCACGGAGGGACGAGGATGGACAAGGAGGGACAAGGTTGGACAATGAGGGACAAGGAGGGGCAATGAGGAACAAGGATGGATAATGAAGCACAAGGTGGACAAGGAGGAACAAGGGGGGCAAGGAGGGACAAGAAGGGACAAGGAGGGACAAGGAGTGACAAGGAGGGACAAGGAGGGACAAGGAGGGACAAGGAGTGACAAGGAGGGATAAGCAGGGACAAGGAGTGAAAAGGAGAGACAAGAAGGGACAAGGAGGGACAAGGTGGGAAAAGGAGGGATAAGGAGGGACAAGGAGGGACAAGGCGAGACAAGGAGGGACAAGAAGGGACAATGTGGGGCAATGAGTGACCAGGAGGGGCAAGGAGGGGCAAGGAGGGACAAGGTGGGACCAGGCTGGACAAGGACGGAAAACGAGGGACAAGGAGAGAAAAGGAGGGACAAGATGGGACAATGAGGGACAAGGATTGACAAGGAGGGACATGATGGGACAAGTGGGGACAAGGACGGACAAGGATTGACAAGGAGGGACAATGAGGGACAACGAGGAACAATCAGGGACAATGAGGGACAAGAAGGGACAAGGAGCGTCACGGAGGGACAGGGAGGGACAAGGTGGGACAATCAGGGACAAGGAGGTACAAGGTTGGGCAATGAGGGGCAAGGAGGGGCGATGAGGGACAAGGATGGACAAGGAAGCACAAGGAGGGACTAGGAGGGACAAAGAAGGGCAATGAGAGACAAGGAGGGACAAGGACTTAAAAGGAGGGACAAGGAGTGACAAGGAGGGAAATGGAGGGAAAAGGAGGGACAAGGAGGGACAAGGTTGGGCAATGAGGGACAAGGAGTGGCAACTAGGGACAAGGAGGGAAAAAGAGGGACAAGGAGTGACAAGGAGGGAAAAGGAGGGACAAGGTTGGGCAATGAGGGACAAGGAGTGGCAACTAGGGACAAGGAGGGAAAAAGACGGACAATGGTGGGACAAGGAGGGACAAGGATGGACAAGGAGGGACAAGGGGGGAAAAGGATGGTCACGGAGGGACGAGGATGGACAAGGAGGGACAAGGTTGGGCAATGAGGGACAAGGAGGGGCGATGAGGAACAAGGATGGACAAGGAAGCACAAGGAGGACAAGGAGGAAGAAGGGGGGACAAGGAGGGACAAGGAGGGGCAAGGTGGGGCAATGAGGGACACTGAGGGACACGAAGGGACACGAAGGGTCAAGGAGGGAAAAGGAGGGGCAAGGATGGGCAATGAGGGGCAATGAGGGGCAATGAGGGGCAATGAGGGACATGGAGGAACAAGCAGGGACAAGGAGGGGCCATGTGTGACAATGAGGGGGATTAGGGATAAGGATGGTCAAGGAGGGAAAAAGAGGGACAATGAGGGACAAAGAATGTCAACGAGGGTGAAGGAGGGTCAATGAGGGTCAAGGAGGGTCACGGAGGGACAAGGAGTGGCAATGTGGGGTATTGAGGTACAAGGACGGACACGGAGGGACACGGATCGAATAGGAGGGATAATGAGGGACGAGGAGGGAAAAGGAGGGACAAGAACGGATAAGGAGGGACCAGTAGGGACAAGGAGGACAAGGAGGGGCCAGTAGGGACAAGGAGGAACAAGCATGGACAATGAGGGACAAGGAGCGACACGGAGGGACAGGGGGGGAAAGGAGGGAAAAGGATGGTCACGGAGGGTCAAGGAGGGGCGAGGATGAACAAGGAGGGACACGGAGGGACAAGGTTGGGCAATGAGGGACAAGGAGGGACAAGGAGTGGCAATTAGGGACAAGGAGGGAAAAAGAGGGACAATGGTGGGACAAGGAGGGATAAGGAGTGACAATGAGGGACACGGAGGGACAAGGAGGGGCAAGGAATGACATGGAGGCAAAATGAGGGACAAGGAGGGAAAAGGACGGAAAAAGAGCGACAAGCATGGATGGACAAGAAGTGGCAAGGAGGGAAAATGAGGGACAATGATGGAGAATGAGGGGCAATAAGGGACAGAGAGGAACAAGCAGGGACAAGGAGGGGCAATGAGGGGCAATGAGGGACAATGAGGGCCAAGGATGGACAAGGTTGGGCAATGAGGGACAAGGAGTGGCTATGAGGGGCAATGAGGTACAAGGACGGACAAGGAGTGACACGGATGGACAATGAGGGACGAGGAGGGACAAGGAGCGACAACAACGGAAAAGAAGGGATAAGGAGGGACAACGAGGGACAAGGAATGACAAGGATGGGAAATGAGGGAGAAGGAGGGACAATGCGGGACAAGGTGGGACCAGGAGGGAGAAGGAAGGACAAGGAGTGACAAGAAGGGACAAGGAGGGACAAGGAGGGAAAAGGATGGTCACGGAGGGACGATGATGGACAAGGAGGGACAAGGTTGGACAATGAGGGACAAGGAGGGGCAATGAGGAACAAGGATGGATAATGAAGCACAAGGAGGACAAGGAGGAACAAGGGGGGCAAGGAGGGACAAGAAGGGACAAGGAGCTACACGGAGGGACAGGGAGGGAAAAGGAGGGACAAGGTGGGGCAATCAGGGACAAGGAGGTACAAGGTTGGGCAATGAGGGACGAGGAGGGACAAGGAGAGACAAGAACGGACAAGGAGGGACCAGTAGGGACAAGGAATGACACGGAGGGTCAATGAGGGGCAATGAGCGACAATGAGGGGCAATGAGTGACAAGGAGGGACAAGGAGGGACAAGGAGGGACAATGAGGGACAATGAGGGACAATGAGGGACAAGGAGGGACCAGGAGGAACAAGGAGGGGCAAGGAATGACAAGGAGGGAAAATGAGGGACAAGGATTGGTAATGAGGGACAAGGAGGGAAAAGGACGGAAAAAGAGCGACACGCAGGGACAATAAGCGAAACGGAGGGACAAGGAGGGGCAAGGATTCAAAAGGAGGGCAATGAGGGACTAGGAGGGACAAGGAGGAAGAAGCAGGGACAACGAGGGCCAAGGAGGGACAGGGAGGGACAAGGAGGGACAAGGTTGGGCAATGAGGGACAAGGAGTGGCAACTAGGGACAAGGAGGGAAAAAGAGGGACAAGGAGTGACAAGGAGGGAAAAGGAGGGACAAGTTTGGGCAATGAGGGACAAGGAGTGGCAACTAGGGACAAGGAGGGAAAAAGAGGGACAAGGAGGGACAAGGAGGGACAAGGATGGACAAGGAGGGACAAGGAGGGACAAGGAGGGACAAGGAGGGACAAGGAGGGACAAGGGGGGAAAAGGATGGTCACGGAGGGACGAGGATGGACAAGGAGGGACAAGGTTGGGCAATGAGGGACAAGGAAGCACAAGGAGGGACAAGGAAGGGCAATGTGAGACAAGGAGGGACAAGGACTTAAAAGGAGGGACAAGGAGTGACAAGGAGGGAAAAGGAGGGAAAAGGAGGGAAATGGAGGGAAAATGAGGGACAATGACTGACAAGGTTGGGCAATGAGGGACAAGGAGTGGTATCTAGGGACAGGGAGGGAAAAAGAGAGACAATGGTGGGACAAGGAGGGACAAGGAGGGACAAGGATGGGCAAGGATGGACAAGGAGGGACAAGAAGGGACAAGGAGGGACAAGGAGGGACAAGGAGGGACAAGGATGGACAAGGAGTGACAAGGGGGGAAAAGAATGGTCACGGAGGGACGAGGATGGACAAGGAGGGACAAGGTTGGGCAATGAGGCACAAGGAGGGGCGATAAGGAACAAGGATGGACAAGGAAGCACAAGGAGGGACAAGGGGGGACAAGGAGGGGCAAGGTGGGGCAATGAGGGACACTGAGGGACACGAAGGGACACGAAGGGACAAGGAGGGAAAATGAGGGGCAAGGATGGGCAATGAGGGACATGGAGGAACAAGCAGGGACAAGGAGGGGCCATGTGTGACAATGAGGGGGAATTAGGGACAAGGATGGTCAAGGAGGGAAAAAGAGGGACAATGAAGGACAAAGAATGTCAACGAGGGTGAAGGAGGGTCAATGAGGGTCAAGGAGGGACAAGGAGAGACAAGGAGTGGCAATGTGGGGCAATGAGGTACAAGAACGGACACGGAGGGACACTGATGGAATAGGACGGACAATGAGGGAGGAGGAGGGAAAAGAACGGATAAGGAGGGACCAGTAGGGACAAGGAGGACAAGGAGGGACCAGTAGGGACAAGGAGGAACAATGAGGGACAAGGAGGGACAAGGAGTGGCAATGAGGGGCAATGAGGTACAAGGACGGACAAGGAGGGACAATGAGGGACGAGGAGGGACAAGGAGTGACAATGCGGGACAAGGTGGGACCATTAGGGAGAAGGAGGGGCAAGGAAGGACAAGGAGTGGCAATGAGGGACAAGGATTGACAAGGAGGGATAAGGAGGGACAAGGAGGGACAAGGAGGGACAAGGAAGGACAAAGAGGGACAAGGAGGGACAAGGAGTGACAAGGAGGGATAAGCAGGGACAAGGAGTGAAAAGGAGAGACAAGAAGGGACAAGGAGGGACAAGGTGGGAAAAGGAGGGATAAGGAGGGACAAGGAGGGACAAAGAGTGACAAGGAGGGAAATGAGGGACAAGGAGTGGTAATGAGGGACAAGGAGGGAAAAGGCGCGACAAGCAGGGACAGGGAGAGACAATGAGGGACAAGGAGGGAAAGGGAGGGACAAGGAGGGACAAGAAGGAACAAGGAGTGGCAATGCGGGGCAATGAGGGGCAATGAGGGACAAGAACGGACAAGAACGGACAAGGAGGGTCAATGAGGGGCAATGAACGACAATGAGGGACAAGGAGGGTCAATGAGGGGCAATGAACGACAATGAGGGACAAGGAGGGACAATGTGGGACAAGGGGGGACAAGGAGGAACAAGGTGGGACCAGGAGGGACAAGGTGGGAGAAGGAAGGAAAAGTAGGGTCAATGAGGGGCAATGAACGACAATGAGGGACAAGGAGGGACAAGGAGTGACAAGGAGGGACAAGGAGGGAAAAGGAGGGACAAGGTGGGACAATCAGGGACAAGGAGGGACAAGGTTGGGCAATGAGGCACAAGGAGGGGCGATGAGGAACAAGGATGGACAAGGAAGCACAAGGAGGGACAAGGGGGGACAAGGAGGGGCAAGGTGGGGCAATGAGGGACACTGAGGGACACGAAGGGACACGAAGGGACAAGGAGGGAAAATGAGGGGCAAGGATGGGCAATGAGGGACATGGAGGAACAAGCAGGGACAAGGAGGGGCCATGTGTGACAATGAGGGGGAATTAGGGACAAGGATGGTCAAGGAGGGAAAAAGAGGGACAATGAGGGACAAAGAATGTCAACGAGGGTGAAGGAGGGTCAATGAGGGTCAATGAGGGTCAAGGAGGGACAAGGAGAGACAAGGAGTGGCAATGTGGGGCAATGAGGTACAAGAACGGACACGGAGGGACACTGATGGAATAGGAGGGACAATGAGGGTCGAGGAGGGAAAAGAACGGATAAGGAGGGACCAGTAGGGACAAGGAGGACAAGGAGGGACCAGTAGGGACAAGGAGGAACAATGAGGGACAAGGAGGGACAAGGAGTGGCAATGAGGGGCAATGAGGTACAAGGACGGACAAGGAGGGACAATGAGGGACGAGGAGGGACAAGGAGTGACAATGCGGGACAAGGTGGGACCATTAGGGAGAAGGAGGGGCAAGGAAGGACAAGGAGTGGCAATGAGGGACAAGGATTGACAAGGAGGGACAAGGAGGGACAAGGAGGGACAAGGAAGGACAAAGAGGGACAAGGAGGGACAAGGAGTGACAAGGAGGGATAAGCAGGGACAAGGAGTGAAAAGGAGAGACAATAAGGGACAAGGAGGGACAAGGTGGGAAAAGGAGGGATAAGGAGGGACAAGGAGGGACAAAGAGTGACAAGGAGGGAAATGAGGGAAAATGAGGGACAAGGAGTGGTAATGAGGGACAAGGAGGGAAAAGGCGCGCCAAGCAGGGACAGGGAGAGACAATGAGGGACAAGGAGGGAAAGGGAGGGACAAGGAGGGACAAGAAGGAACAAGGAGTGGCAATGCGGGGCAATGAGGGGCAATGAGGGGCAATGAGGGACAAGAACGGACAAGAACGGACAAGGAGGGTCAATGAGGGGCAATGAACGACAATGAGGGACAAGGAGGGACAATGTGGGACAAGGGGGGGACAAGGAGTGGCAAGGAGGGGCAAGGGGGGACAAGGAGGAACAAGGTGGGACCAGGAGGGACAAGGTGGGAGAAGGAAGGAAAAGTAGGGTCAATGAGGGGCAATGAACGACAATGAGGGACAAGGAGGGACAAGGAGGGATAAGCAGGGACAAGGAGTGAAAAGGAGAGACAAGAAGGGACAAGGAGGGACAAGGTGGCAAAAAGGGATATGGAGGGACAAGGAGTGACAAGGAGGGACAAGGAGGGACAAGGTGGGAAAAGGAGGGATAAGGAGGGACAAGGAGTGACAAGGAGGGACAAGGCGAGACAAGGAGGGACAAGAAGGGACAAGGTGGGGCAATGAGTGACCAGGAGGGACAAGGAGGGGCAAGGAGGGGCAAGGAGGGGCAAGGAGGGACAAGGTGGGACCAGGCTGGACAAGGACGGAAAACGAGGGACAAGGAGAGAAAAGGAGGGACAAGATGGGACAATGAGGGACAAGGATTGACAAGGAGGGACATGATGGGACAAGTGGGGACAAGGACGAACAAGGATTGACAAGGAGGGACAATGAGGGACAACGAGGAACAATCAGGGACAATGAGGGACAAGAAGGGACAAGGAGCGTCACGGAGGGACAGGGAGGGACAAGGTGGGACAATCAGGGACAAGGAGGTACAAGGTTGGGTAATGAGGGGCAAGGAGGGGCGATGAGGGACAAGGATGGACAAGGAAGCACAAGGAGGGACTAGGAGGGACAAAGAAGGGCAATGAGAGACAAGGAGGGACAAGGACTTAAAAGGAGGGACAAGGAGTGACAAGGAGGGAAATGGAGGGAAAAGGAGGGACAAGGTTGGGCAATGAGGGACAAGGAGTGGCAACTAGAGACAAGGAGGGAAAAAGAGGGACAAGGAGTGACAAGGAGGGAAAAGGAGGGAGAAGGAGGGACAAGGTTGGGCAATGAGGGACAAGGAGTGGCAACTAGGGACAAGGAGGGAAAAAGACGGACAATGGTGGGACAAGGAGGGACAAGGATGGACAAGGAGGGACAAGGGGGGAAAAGGATGGTCACGGAGGGACGAGGATGGACAAGGAGGGACAAGGTTGGGCAATGAGGGACAAGGAGGGGCGATGAGGAACAAGTATGGACAAGGAAGCACAAGGAGGACATGGAGGAAGAAGGGGGGACAAGGAGGGACAAGGAGGGGCAAGGTGGGGCAATGAGGGACACTGAGGGACACGAAGGGACACGAAGGGTCAAGGAGGGGCAAGGATGGGCAATGAGGGGCAATGAGGGACATGGAGGAACAAGCAGGGACAAGGAGGGGCCATGTGTGACAATGAGGGGGATTAGGGATAAGGATGGTCAAGGAGGGAAAAAGAGGGACAATGAGGGACAAAGAATGTCAACGAGGGTGAAGTAGGGTCAATGAGGGTCAAGGAGGGTCACGGAGGGACAAGGAGTGGCAATGTGGGGTATTGAGGTACAAGGACGGACACGGAGGGACACGGATGGAATAGGAGGGATAATGAGGGACGAGGAGGGAAAAGGAGGGACAAGAACGGATAAGGAGGGACCAGTAGGGACAAGGAGGACAAGGAGGGACCAGTAGGGACAAGGAGGAACAAGCATGGACAATGAGGGACAAGGAGCGACACGGAGGGACAGGGGGGGAAAGGAGGAAAAAAGGATGGTCACGCAGGGTCAAGGAGGGGCGAGGATGAACAAGGAGGGACACGGAGGGACAAGGTTGGGCAATGAGGGACAAGGAGTGGCAATTAGGGACAAGGTGGGAAAAAGAGGGACAATGGTGGGACAAGGAGGGACAAGGAGGGATAAGGAGTGACAATGAGGGACACGGTGGGACACGGAGGGACAAGGAGGGGCAAGGAATGACATGGAGGCAAAATGAGGGACAAGGAGGGAAAAGGACGGAAAAAGAGCGACAAGCATGGATGGACAAGAAGTGGCAAGGAGGGAAAATGAGGGACAATGATGGAGTATGAGGGGCAATAAGGGACAGAGAGGAACAAGCAGGGACAAGGAGGGGCAATGAGGGGCAATGAGGGACAATGAGGGACAATGAGGGCCAAGGATGGACAAGGTTGGGCAATGAGGGACAAGGAGTGGCTATGAGGGGCAATGAGGTACAAGGACGGACAAGGAGTGACACGGATGGACAATGAGGGACGAGGAGGGACAAGGAGCGACAACAACGGAAAAGAAGGGATAAGGAGGGACAACGAGGGACAAGGAATGACAAGGATGGGAAATGAGGGAGAAGGAGGGACAATGCGGGACAAGGCGGGACCAGGAGGGAGAAGGAAGGACAAGGAGTGACAAGAAGGGACAAGGAGGGACAAGGAGGGAAAAGGATGGTCACGGAGGGACGAGGATGGACAAGGAGGGACAAGGTTGGACAATGAGGGACAAGGAGGGGCAATGAGGAACAAGGATGGATAATGAAGCACAAGGAGGATAAGGAGGAACAAGGGGGGCAAGGAGGGACAAGAAGGGACAAGGAGGGACAAGGAGTGACAAGGAGGGACAAGGAGGGACAAGGAGTGACAAGGAGGGATAAGCAGGGACAAGGAGTGAAAAGGAGAGACAAGAAGGGACAAGGAGGGACAAGGTGGGAAAAGGAGGGATAAGGAGGGACAAGGAGTGACAAGGAGGGACAAGGCGAGACAAGGAGGGACAAGAAGGGACAATGTGGGGCAATGAGTGACCAGGAGGGACAAGGAGGGGCAAGGAGGGACAAGGTGGGACCAGGCTGGACAAGGACGGAAAACGAGGGACAAGGAGAGAAAAGGAGGGACAAGATGGGACAATGAGGGACAAGGATTGACAAGGAGGGACATGATGGGACAAGGACGGACAAGGATTGACAAGGAGGGACAATGAGGGACAACGAGGAACAATCAGGGACAATGAGGGACAAGAAGGGACAAGGAGCGTCACGGAGGGACAGGGAGGGACAAGGTGGGACAATCAGGGACAAGGAGGTACAAGGTTGGGCAATGAGGGGCAAGGAGGGGCGATGAGGGACAAGGATGGACAAGGAAGCACAAGGAGGGACTAGGAGGGACAAAGAAGGGCAATGAGAGACAAGGAGGGACAAGGACTTAAAAGGAGGGACAAGGAGTGACAAGGAGGGAAATGTAGGGAAAAGGAGGGACAAGGTTGGGCAATGAGGGACTAGGAGTGGCAACTAGGGACAAGGAGGGAAAAAGAGGGACAAGGAGTGACAAGGAGGGAAAAGGAGGGACAAGGAGGGACAAGGTTGGGCAATGAGGGACAAGGAGTGGCAACTAGGGACAAGGAGGGAAAAAGACGGACAATGGTGGGACAAGGAGGGACAAGGATGGACAAGGAGGGACAAGGAGGGACAAGGGGGGAAAAGGATGGTCACGGAGGGACGAGGATGGACAAGGAGGGACAAGGTTGGGCAATGAGGGACAAGGAGGGGCGATGAGGAACAAGGATGGACAAGGAAGCACAAGGAGGACAAGGAGGAAGAAGGGGGGACAAGGAGGGACAAGGAGGGGCAAGGTGGGGCAATGAGGGACACTGAGGGACACGAAGGGACACGAAGGGTCAAGGAGGGAAAATGAGGGGCAAGGATGGGCAATGAGGGGCAAGGAGTGGCAATGAGGGGCAATGAGGTACAAGGACGGACAAGGAGGGACAATGAGGGACGAGGAGGGACAAGGAGAGACAAGAACGGACAAGGAGGGACCAATAGGGACAAGGGGGGACAAGGCATGACACGGAGGGTAAATGAGGGGCAATGAGCGATAATGAGGGGCAATGAGTGACAAGGAGGGACAATGAGGGACACGGAGGGACAAGGAGGGTCCAGGAGGGACAAGGAGGGGCAACGAATGACAAGGAGGGAAAATGAGGGACAAGGATTGGCAATGAGGGACAAGGAGGGAAAAGGACGGAAAAAGAGCGACAAGCAGGGACAATAAGGGAAACGGAGGGACAAGGAGGGGCAAGGATTAACAAGGAGGGGCAATGTGGGACTAGGAGGGACAAGAAGGAACCAGCAGGGACAATGAGGGACAAGGAAGGACATGGAGGGACAAGCAGGGACAAGAAGGGTCAAGGAGGGTCAATGATGGACAAGGGGGGTCAAGTTAGGGACATGGATGGACGCGGCAATGAGGGACACAGAGGTACAAGGTTGGGCAAGGAGGGACAAGGAGTGGCAATGAGGTACAAGGACGGACATGGAGGGACAATGAGGAACGAGGAGGGACAAGGAGGGACAAGGAGAGACAAGAACGGACAAGGACGGACCAGTAGGGACAAGGAGGGACAAGGAATGACACGGAGGGTCAATGAGGGACACGGAGGGACCAGGAGGGATATGGAGGGGCAAGGAATGACAAGGAGGGAAAATGAGGGACAAGGATTGGCAATGAGGGACAAGGAGGGAAAAGGACGGAAAAAGAGCGACAAGCAGGGACAATAAGGGAAACGGAGGGACAAGGAGGGGCAAGATTGACAAGGAGGGGCAATGATGGACTAGGAGGAACAAGGAGGAACAAGCAGGGACAAGGAGGGACAGAGAGGGACAAGGTGGGGCAATCAGGCACAAGGAGGGACAAGGAGGGGCAATGAGGGAAAAGGAGGGACACGAATGGACAAGGAGTGACAAGGAGGGAAAATGAGGGACAAGGATGGAGAATGAGGGGCAATAAGGGACAAGGAGGAACCAGCAGGGACAAGGATGGACAAGGTTGGCCAATGAGGGACAAGGAGTGGCTATGAGGGGCAATGAGGTACAAGGACGGACAAGGAGTGACACGGATGGACAATGAGGGACGAGGAGGGACAAGGAGCGACAACAACGGAAAAGAAGGGATAAGGAGGGACAACGAGGGACAAGGAATGACAAGGAGGGTCAATGAGGGGCAATGAGCGAAAATGAGGGACAAGGAGGGACAAGGAGGGGCAATGAGGGACAAGGATTGACAAGGAGGGATAAGGAGGGACAAGGAGTGACAAGGAGGGACAGGGAGGGACACGGAGGGACAAAGAGGGACAAGGAGGGACATGGAGGGACAAGGAGTGACAAGGAGGGACAGGGAGGGACACGGAGGGACAAAGAGGGACAAGGAGGGACATGGAGGGACAAGGAGGGACAAAGAGGGACAAGGAGGGACAAGGAGTGAGAAGGAGAGACAAGGAGGGACAAGGTGGGAAAAGGAGGGATAAGGAGGGACAATGAAGGACAAAGAGTGACAAGGAGGGAAATGAGGGCAAAGGAGGGACAAGGAGTGGTAATGAGGGACAAGGAGGGAAAGGAGTGACAAGCAGGGACATGGAGGGATAATGAGGGACAAGGAGGGACAGGGAGGGGCAAGGAGGGACAAGGAGTGGCAACGAGGGACAAGGAGGGAAAAGGAGCGACAAGCAGGGACAAGGAGGGGCAATGAGGGACAAGGAGGGACAAGGAGTGGCAATGAGGGGCAAGGAGTGGCAATGAGGGACAAGGAGGGACCAGGAGGGTCAATGAGGGGCAATGAACGACAATGAGGGAAATGGAGGGGCAATGAGGGACAAGGAGGGGCAAGGGGGGACAAGGAGGAACAAGGTGGGACCAGGAGGGACAAGGAAGGAAAAGGAGGGACAAGGAGGGACACGGAGGGTCAGTGAGCGACAAGGTGGGGCAATGAGTGACAAGGAGGGGCAAGGCGGGACAAGGAGGGGCAAGGCGGGACAAGGAGGGACAAGAAGGGACAAGGTGGGGCAATGAGTGACCAGGCGGGACAAGGAGGGACAAGGAAGCACAAGGAGGGACAAGGAGGGTCCAGGAGGGACAAGGAGGGGCAACGAGTGACAAGGAGGGAAAATGAGGGACAAGGATTGGCAATGAGGGACAAGGAGGGAAAAGGACGGAAAAAGAGCGACAAGCAGGGACAATAAGGGAAACGGAGGGACAAGGAGGGGCAAGGATTAACAAGGAAGGGCAATGAGGGACTAGGAGGGACAAGAAGGAACCAGCAGGGACAATGAGGGACAAGGAGGGACATGGAGGGACAAGCAGGGACAAGAAGGGTCAATGAGGGTCAATGATGGACAAGGGGGGTCAAGTTAGGAACATGGATGGACGCGGCAATGAGGGACACGGAGGGACAAGGTTGGGCAATGAGGGACAAGGAGTGGCAATGAGGGGCAATGAGGTACAAGGACGGACAAGGAGGGACAATGAGGGACGAGGAGGGACAAGGAGAGAAAAGAACGGACAAGGAGGGACCAGTAGGGACAAGGAATGACACGGAGGGTCAATGAGGGACAAGGAGGGACAAGGAGGGACAAGGAGGGGCAAGGAGTGACAAGGAGAGACAATGAGTGACAAGGAGGGACAAAGAGGGACAAGGAGGGACAAGGAGGGACAAGAAGGGACAAGGAGGGACAAGAAGGGACAAGGAGGGACAAGGAGGGAAAAGGATGGTCACGGAGGGACGAGGATGGACAAGGAGGGACAAGGTTGGGCAATGAGGGACAAGGAGGGCGATGAGGGACAAGGATGGACAAGGAAGCACAAGGAGGGACAAGGAGGAACAAGGGGGGGGGGGGGCAAGGAGGGACAAGCAGGGACAAGGAGGGGCAATGAGGGACACGAAGGGACAAGGACGGGCCATGTGTGGCAATGAGGGGGAATTAGAGGGAGACAAGGACTGGCAATGTGGGGCAATGAGGGGCAATGAGGTACAAGGACGGACAAGGAGGGACACGGATGGAATAGGAGGGACAATGAGGGACGAGGAGGGAAAAGGAGGGACTAGAACGGATAAGGAGGGACCAGTAGGGACAAGGAGGACAAGGAGGGACCAGTAGGGACTAGAAGGGACAAGGAGGAACAAGCATGTACAATGAGGGACATGGAGCGACACGGAGGGACAGGGAGGGAAAAGGATGGTCACGGAGGGTCAAGGAGGGGCGAGGATGAACAAGGAGGGACAAGGAGTGGCAATTAGGGACAATGATGGAAAAGGATGGTCACGGAGGGACGAGGATGGACAAGGAGGGAAAAGGTTGGGCAATGAGGGAAAAGGAAGGGCGATGAGGGACAAGGATGGACAAGGAAGCACAAGGAGGAACAAGGAGTGAAAAGGTGGGACAAGGAGGATCAATGATGGAAAAGGGGGGTCAAGTTAGGGACATGGATGGACGCGGCAATGAGGGACACGGAGGGACAAGGTTGGGCAATGAGGGACAAGGAGGGACAAGGAGTGGCAATGAGGGGCAATGAGGTACAAGGACGGACAAGGAGGGACAATGAGGGACGAGGAGGGACAAGGAGAGACAAGAACGGACAAGGAGGGACCAATAGGGACAAGGAGGGACAAGGCATGACACGGAGGGTCAATGAGGGGCAATGAGCGATAATGAGGGGCATTGAGTGACAAGGAGGGACACGGAGGGACAAGGAGGGTCCAGGAGGGACAAGGAGGGGCAACGAGTGACAAGGAGGGAAAATGAGGGAAAAGGATTGGCAATGAGGGACAAGGAGGGAAAAGGACGGAAAAAGAGCGACAAGCAGGGACAATAAGGGAAACGGAGGGACAAGGAGGGGCAAGGATTAACAAGGAAGGGCAATGAGGGACTAGGAGGGACAAGAAGGAACCAGCAGGGACAATGAGGGACAAGGAGGGACATGGAGGGACAAGCAGGGACAAGAAGGGTCAAGGAGGGTCAATGATGGACAAGGGGGGGTCAAGTTAGGGACATGGATGGACGCGGCAATGAGGGACACGGAGGTACAAGGTTGGGCAAGGAGGGACAAGGAGTGGCAGTGAGGGGCAATGAGGTACAAGGACGGACAAGGAGGGACAATGAGGAACGAGGAGGGACAAGGAGAGACAAGAACGGACAAGGAGGGACCAGTAGGGACAAGGAGGGACAATGAATGACACGGAGGGTCAATGAGGGACACGGAGGGACAAGGAGGGACCAGGAGGGATATGGAGGGGCAAGGAATGACAAGGAGGGAAAATGAGGGACAAGGATTGGCAATGAGGGACAAGGAGGGAAAAGGACGGAAAAAGAGCGACAAGCAGGGACAATAAGGGAAACGGAGGGACAAGGAGGGGCAAGATTGACAAGGAGGGGCAATGAGGGACTAGGAGGGACAAGGAGGAACAAGCAGGGACAAGGAGGGACAGAGAGGGACAAGGTGGGGCAATCAGGCACACGGAGGGACAAGGAGGGAAGGGCAGTGTCAATGAGGGGCAATGAGCGAAAATGAGGGACAAGGAGGGACAAGGAGGGGCAATGAGGGACAAGGAGGGACAATGCGGGACAAAGTGGACCAGGAGGGAGAAGGAGGGGCAAGGAAGGACAGGGAGGGACAAGGAGTGGCAATGAGGGACAAGGATTGACAAGGAGGGACAAGGAGGGACAAGGAGGGACAAGGAGGGACAAGGAGGGACAAGGAGGGACAAGGAGGGACAGGGAGGGACTAAGAGGGTCAAGGAGGGACAGGGAGGGACAGGGAGGGACGAGGAGGGACAAAGAGGGACAAGGAGTGAAAAGGAGAGACAAGGAGGGACAAGGAGGGACAAGGTGGGAAAAGGAGGGACAATGAGGGACAAAGAGTGACAAGGAGGGAAATGAGGGCAAAGGAGGGACAAGGAGTGGTAATGAGGGACAAGGAGGGAAAAGGAGCGACAAGCAGGGACAGGGAGTGATAATGAGGGACAAGGAGGGACAGGGAGGGGCAATGAGGGACAAGGAGTGGCAACGAGGGACAAGGAGGGAAAAGGAGCGACAAGCAGGGACAAGGAGGGGCAATGAGGGACAAGGAGGGACAAGGAGTGGCAATGAGGGGCAAGGAGTGGCAATGAGGGCAATGAGGGACAAGGAGGGACAAGAACGGACAAGGAGGGACCAGGAGGGTCAATGAGGGGCAATGAACGACAATGAGGGAAAAGGAGGGGCAATGAGGGACAAGGAGGGACAAGGAGGGGCAAGGGGGGACAAGGAGGAACAAGGTGGGACCAGGAGCGACAAGGTGGGACAAGGAAGGAAAAGGAGGGACAAGGAGGGACACGGAGGGTCAGTGAGCGACAATGAGGGACAAGGTGGGGCAATGAGTGACAAGGAGGGGCAAGGCGGGACAAGGAGGGACAAGGTGGGGCAATGAGTGACCAGGCGGGACAAGGAGGGACAATGAGAGACAAGGAGTGACAATGTGGGGCAATGAGGGGCAATGAGGTACAAGGACGGACACGGATGGAATAGGAGGGACAATGAGGGACGAGGAGGGAAAAGGAGGGACAAGAACGGATAAGGAGGGACCAGTAGGGACAAGGAGGAACAAGAATGGACAATGAGGGACAAGGAGCGACACGGAGGGAGAAGGAGGGAAAGGATGGTCACGGAGGGTCAAGGAGGGGCGAGGATGAACAAGGAGGGACACGGAGGGACAAGGTTGGGCAAAGAGGGACAAGGAGTGGCAATTAGGGACAAGGAGGGAAAAAGAGGGACAATGGTGGGACAAGGAGGGACAAGGAGGGACAAGGAGTGACAAGGAGGGAAAAAGAGGGACAATGGTGGGTCAAGGAGGGACAAGGAGTGACAAGGACGGACAATGAGATGGTCACGGAGGGACGAGTTTGGACAAGGAGGGGCGATGAGGGACAAGGATGGACAAGGAAGCACAAGGAGGGACAAGGAGTGAAAAGGTGGGTAGGAAAATGAGGGACGAGGAGGGACAAGGAGAGACAAGAACGGAAAAGAACGGACAAGGAGGGACCAGTAGGGACAAGGAATGACACGGAAGGTCAATGAGGGGCAATGAGGGGCAATGAGTGACAAGTAGGGACAAGGAGGGACAAGAAGGGACAATGAGGGACAATGAGGGACACGGAGGGACCAGGAGGGACAAGGAGGGGCAAGGAATGACAAGGAATGACAAGGAGGGACAAGGAGGGACTAGGAGGGACAAGGAGGGACAAGGAGGGACCAGGAGGGACAAGGAGGGGCAAGGAGGGAAAATGAGGGAAAATGATGGACAAGAATTGGCAATGAGGGAGAAGGAGGGAAAAGGACGGAAAAAGAGCGACAAGCAGGGACAATAAGGGAAACGGAGGGGCAAGGATTGACAAGGAGGGGCAATGATGGACTAGGAGGGACAAGGAGGAACAAGCAGCGACAATGAGGGACAAGGCAGGGGCAATGAGGGAAAAGGAGGGGCACTAATGGACAAGGAGTGACAAGGAGGGACAAGGAGGGACAAGGAGGGACAAGGAGGGAAAATGAGGGAAAATGAGGGACAAGGATGGATAATGAGGGGCAATAAGGGACAGAGAGGAACATGCAGGGACAAGGAGGGGCAATAAGGGACAATGAGGGCCAAGGATGGACAATGTTGGGCAATGAAGGACAAGGAGGGACCAGTAGGGACAAGGAGGAACAAGCATGGACAATGAGGGACAAGGAGCGTCACGGAGGGACAGGGAGGGAAAAGGATGGTCACGGAGGGCCAAGGAGGGGCGAGGATGAACAAGGAGAGACACGGAGGGACAAGGTTGGGCAATGAGGGACAAGGACTGGCAATTAGGGACAAGGAGGGAAAAAGAGGGACAATGGTGGGACAAGGAGTGACAAGGACGGACAATGAGGGAAAAGGATGGTCACGGAGGGACGAGGATGGACAAGGAGGGACAAGGTTGGGCAAGGAGGGACAAGGTTGGACAAGGTGGGGCAATGAGGGACAAGCAGGTACAATCAGGGACAAGGTGGGACAAGGAGGGTCAAGGATGGACAAGGGGAGTCAAGTTAGGGACATGGATGGACGCGGTAATGAGGGACAAGGTTGGGCAATGAGGGACAAGGAGTGACAATGAGGGGCAATGAGGTACAAGGACGGACAAGGAGGAACAATGAGGTACGAGGAGGGACAAGGAGAGACAATAACGAAAAAGAACGGACAAGGAGGGACCAGTAGGGATAAGGAATGACACGGAAGGTCAATGAGGGACAATGAGGGGCAATGAGTGACAAGTAGGGACAAGGAGGGACAAGAAGGGACAATGAGGGACAATGAGGGACACGGAGGGACCAGGAGGGACAAGGAGGGGCAAGGAATGACAAGGAATGACAAGGAGGGAAAATGAGGGACAAGGATTGGCAATGAGGGACAAGGAGGGAAAAGGACGGAAAAAGAGCGACAAGCAGGGACAATAAGGGAAACGGAGGGACAAGGAGGGGCAAGGATTGACAAGAAGGGGCAATGAGGGACTAGGAGGGGCAAGGAGGAACAAGCAGGGACAATGAGGGACAAGGCAGGGACAAGGAGGGGCAATGAGGGAAAAGGAGGGGCACGAATGGACAAGGAGTGACAAGGAGGGAAAATGAGGGACAAGGATGGAGAATGAGAGGAACAAGCAGGGACAATGAGGGGCAATGAGGGACAATGAGGGACAAGGAGTGGCTATGAGGGGCAATGAGGTACAAGGACGGACAAGGAGTGACGCGGATGGACAATGAGGGACGAGGAGGGACAAGGAGCGACAACAACGGAAAAGAAGGGATAATGAGGGACAACGAGGGACAAGGAATGACAAGGAGGGTCAATGAGCGAAAATGAGGGACAATGCGGGACAAGGTGGGACCAGGAGGGAGAAGGAGGGGCAAGGAAGGACAAGGAGGGACAAGGAGTGGCAATGAGGGACAAGGAGGGAAAATTACGGAAAAGGAGCGACAAGCAGGGACAAGGAGGGACAAGATGGGACAAGGAGCGACAAGGATTGACAAGAAGGGACAATGAGGGACAAGGAGAAACAAGCAGG
Organism: Polietes domitor; assembly: GCA_947397865.1. Taxonomy (NCBI): domain Eukaryota; kingdom Metazoa; phylum Arthropoda; class Insecta; order Diptera; family Muscidae; genus Polietes; species Polietes domitor. The sequence goes on from OX377623.1 coordinate 4,348,357, forward strand.
GACAATGAGGGACAAGAAGGGACAAGGAGCGACAAGGATGGACAATGAGGGGCAATGAGGGACACGGAGGGACAAGGTTGGGCAATGAGGGAGGAGGGACAAGAACGGACAAGGTTGGAACAGTAGGGGCAAGGAGGGACAAGGAATGACAAGGAGGGTCAATGAGAGGCAATGAGCGACAATAAGGGACAAGGAGGGACAAGGTGGGACCAGGAGGGACAAGGAAGGACAAGGATGGAAAAGGAGGGACAAGGAGGGCAAGATGGGTCAAGTAGGGACAAGGAGGGGCAATGAGGTACAAGGACGGACACGGAGGGACCCGGATGGAAAAGGAGGGACAGTGAGGGACGAGGAGGGGCAATTAGGGACAAGGAGTTAAAAGGATGGACAAGGAGGGAAAAGGAGGGACAAGGAGTGACAAGGACGGACAAGGTTGGGCAATGAGCGACAAGGAGGGACAAGGAGTGGCAATTAGGGACAAGGAGGGAAAAAGAGGGATAATGGTGGGACAAGGAGGGACAAAAAGGGACAAGGAGGGACAAGGAGGGACAAGGAGTGACAATGAGGGACAATGACGGAAAAGGAGTGACAAGGAGGGACAAGGACGGAAAAGGAGGGACAAGGTGGGACCAGGAGGAACAAGGAGTGGCAATGAGGGACAAGGACGGAAAAGGAGGGACAAGCAGGGACAAGGAGGGAAAAGGAGGAAAAAGGAGGAAAAAGGAGGGACAAGATGGGACAATGAGGGACAAGGAGGGACAAGGATTGACAAGGAGGGACAAGATGGGACAAGTGGGGACAAGAACGGACAAGGAGGGTCAATGAGGGACAAGGAGGGACAAGGTAGGGCAATGAGTGACAAGGAGGGACAAGAAGGGACAAGGTGGGGCAATGAGTGACCAGGAGGGACAAGGTGGGACCAGGCTGGACAAGGACGGACAAGGAGGGACAAGGATTGACAAGGAGGGGCAATGAGGGACAAGGAGGAACAAGCAGGGACAATGAGGGACAAGGAGCGACACGGAGGGACAGGGAGGTACAATGTTGGGCAATGAGGGACAAGGAGGGACAAGGAAGGGCAATGAGAGACAAGGAGGGACAAGGACTTAAAAGGAGGGACAAGGAGTGACAAGGAGGGAAAAGGAGGGAAAAGGAGGGAAAAGGAGGGAAAAGGAGGGAAAAGGAGGACAAGGAGGGACAAGGTTTGGTAATGAGGGACAAGTAGGGACAAGGACTGGCAATTAGGGACAAGGAGGGAAAAAGAGGGACAAGGAGGGACTAGTAGGGACAAGGAGGGACAAGGATGGATAAGGAGGGACCAGTAGGGACAAGGAGGGACCAGTAGGGACAAGGAGGAACAAGCATGGACAATGAGGGACAAGGAGTGACACGGAGGGACAGGGAGGGAAAAGGAGGGAAAAGGATGGTCACGGAGGGTCAAGGAGGGACGAGGTTGAACAAGGAGGGACACGGAGGGACAAGGTTGGGCAATGAGGGACAAGGAGGGACAAGGAGTGACAATTAGGGACAAGGAGGGAAAAAGAGGGACAATGGTGGGACAAGGAGGAACAAGGACGGACAAGGAGGGACAAGGAGGAACAATGAGGGACAAGGAGGGACATGGAGGAACAAGGAGTGACAAGGAGGGATAAGGAGTGGCAATGAGGTACAATGACGGACACGGAGGGACACGATTGGAAAAGGAGGGACAAGGAAGGAAAAGGAGGGACAAGGAGTGACAAGGAGGGACAATGAGAGACAAGGTCGGGCAATGAGGGACAAGGAGGGAAAGGCAGGACAAGGATGGACAAGGAGTGGAAATGAGGTGCAATGAGGGACAAGGAGGGTCAAGGAGAGACAATGATGGAAAAGGATGGGGCAATGATGGACAAGGAGGGCAAGGAGTGGCAATGGTGGGCAATGAGGTTCAAGCAGGGACAAAGAGGGACAAGGAGTGACAAGGAGGGACAAGGAGGTACAATGAGGTACAATGAGGGACAAGGAGGGACAATGATGGACAAGGAGGAAAAAGGAGGAACAAGGAGGGACAAGGAGGAGCAAGGAGGGACAAGGAGTGACAAGTGGGAAAAGGAGTGACAAGGAGGGAAAATGATGGACAGGGAGGGACAAGGAGTGGCAATGAGTGGCAATGATGGACAAGGAGGGACAAGAATGGACAAGGAGGAACAAAGTGGGACAAGGAGGGACATGGAGGGACAATGATGGACAAGGAGGAAGAAGGAGGAACAAGGAGGAGCAAGGAGTGACAAGTGGGAAAAGGAGGGAAAAGGAGTGACAAGGAGGGACAATGATGGACAAGGAGGGACAGGGAGGGACAAGGAGTGGCAATGAGCGGCAATGATGGACAAGGAGGGACAAGAATGGACAAGGAGGAACAAAGTGGGACAAGGAGGGACATGGAGGTACAAGGAGGGACAATGATGGACAAGGAGGAACAAGGAGGAGCAAGGAGGGACAAGGAGTGACAAGTGGGAAAAGGAGCGAAAAGGAGTGACAAGGAGGGACAAGAAGGGATAATGAGGGACACGCAGCGACAAGGAGGGGCAAGGAGTGACAAGGAGGGACAAGGAGTGACAAGAAGGGAAAAGGATTGACAAGGAGGGACAATGAGGGAAAAGGACGGAAAAGGAGCGACAAGGAGGGACAATGTGGGACAAGGAATGTCATGGAGCGTCAAGGAGGGTCAAGGAGAGACAATGAGGGACAAGGAGTGACAACTAGGGACAAGGATGGAGGGACAAGGTTGGGCAATGAGCGACAAGGAGGGACAAGGAGTGGCAATTAGGGACAAGGAGGGAAAAAGAGGGACAATGGTGGGACAAGGAGGGACAAGGAGGGTCAATGAGGGACAAGGAGGGACAAGGTGGGGCAATGAGTGACAAGAAGGGACAAGGTGGGGCAATGAGTGACAAGGAGGGACAAGGTGGGACCAGGCTGGACAAGGACGGACAAGGAGGGACAAGGATTGACAAGGAGGGGCAATGAGGGACAAGGAGGAACAAGCAGGGACAATGAGGGACAAGAAGGGACAAGGAGCGACACGGAGGGACAGGGAGGTACAATGTTGGGCAATGAGGGACAAGGAGGGACAAGGAAGGGCAATGAGAGGCAAGGAGGGACAAGGACTTAAAAGGAGGGACAAGGAGTGACAAGGAGGGAAAAGGAGGGAAAAGGAGGGAAAAGGAGGGAAAAGGAGGGAAAAGGAGGACAAGGAGGGACAAGGTTTGGTAATGAGGGACAAGTAGGGACAAGGACTGGCAATTAGGGACAAGGAGGGAAAAAGAGGGACAAGGAGGGACTAGTAGGGACAAGGAGGGACAAGGAGGGACAAGGAGGGACAAGGAGGGACAAGGAGGGACAAGGCGGGACAAGGAAGAATAAGGAGGGACCAGTAGGGACAAGGAGGGACCAGTAGGGACAAGGAGGAACAAGCATGGACAATGAGGGACAAGGAGTGACACGGAGGGACAGGGAGGGAAAAGGAGGGAAAAGGATGGTCACGGAGGGTCAAGGAGGGGCGAGGTTGAACAAGGAGGGACACGGAGGGACAAGGTTGGGCAATGAGGGACAAGGAGGGACAAGGAGTGACAATTAGGGAAAAGGAGGGAAAAAGAGGGACAATGGTGGGACAAGGAGGAACAAGGACGGACAAGGAGGGACAAGGAGGAACAATGAGGGACAAGGAGGAACATGGAGGAACAAGGAGTGACAAGGAGGGATAAGGAGTGGCAATGAGGTACAAGGACGAACACGGAGGGACAGGGAGGTACAATGTTGGGCAATGAGGGACAAGGAGGGACAAGGAAGGGCAATGAGAGGCAAGGAGGGACAAGGACTTAAAAGGAGGGACAAGGAGTGACAAGGAGGGAAAAGGAGGGAAAAGGAGGGAAAAGGAGGGAAAAGGAGGGAAAAGGAGGACAAGGAGGGACAAGGTTTGGTAATAAGGGACAAGTAGGGACAAGGACTGGCAATTAGGGACAAGGAGGGAAAAAGAGGGACAAGGAGGGACTAGTAGGGACAAGGAGGGACAAGGAGGGACAAGGAGGGACAAGGAGGGACAAGGAGGGACAAGGAGGGACAAGGAGGGACAAGGAGGGACAAGGAGGGACAAGGAGGGACAAGGCGGGACAAGGAGGGACAAGGATGGATAAGGAGGGACCAGTAGGGACAAGGAGGGACCAGTAGGGACAAGGAGGAACAAGCATGGACAATGAGGGACAAGGAGTGACACGGAGGGACAGGGAGGGAAAAGGAGGGAAAAGGATGGTCACGGAGGGTCAAGGAGGGGCGAGGTTGAACAAGGAGGGACACGGAGGGACAAGGTTGGGCAATGAGGGACAAGGAGGGACAAGGAGTGACAATTAGGGACAAGGAGGGAAAAAGAGGGACAATGGTGGGACAAGGAGGAACAAGGACGGACAAGGAGGGACAAGGAGGAACAATGAGGGACAAGGAGGAACATGGAGGAACAAGGAGTGACAAGGAGGGATAAGGAGTGGCAATGAGGTACAAGGACGAACACGGAGGGACACGATTGGAAAAGGAGGGACAAGGAAGGAAAAGGAGGGACAAGGAGTGACAAGGAGGGACAATGAGAGACAAGGTCGGGCAATGAGGGACAAGGAGGGAAAGGCAGGACAAGGATAGACAAGGAGTGGAAATGAGGTGCAATGAGGGACAAGGAGGGTCAAGGAGAGACAATGATGGAAAAGGATGGGGCAATGATGTACAAGGAGGGCAAGGAGTGGCAATGGTGGGCAATGAGGTTCAAGCAGGGACAAAGAGGGACAAGGAGTGACAAGGAGGGACAAGGAGGTACAATGAGGTACAATGAGGGACAAGGAGGGACAATGATGGACAAGGAGGAAAAAGGAGGGACAAGGAGGAACAAGGAGGAGCAAGGAGGGACAAGGAGTGACAAGTGGGAAAGGAGTGACAAGGAGGGAAAATGATGGACAGGGAGGGACAAGGAGTGGCAATGAGTGGCAATGAGGGACAAGGAGGGACAAGAACGGACAAGGAGGAACAAAGAGGGACATGGTGGTACAAGGAGGGACAAGGAGCGACAATGATGGACAAGGAGGAGCAAGGAGGGACAAGGAGTGACAAGTGGGAAAAGGAGCGAAAAGGAGTGACAAGAAGGGATAATGAGGGACACGCAGCGGCAAGGAGGGGCAAGGAGTGACAAGGAGGGACAAGGAGTGACAAGTAGGAACAAGAAGGGAAAAGGATTGACAAGGAGGGGCAAGGAGGGACAATGAGGGAAAAGGACGGAAAAGGAGCGACAAGGAGGGACAATGTGGGACAAGGAGGGACAATGATGGACAAGGAGGAAGAAGGAGGAACAAGGAGGAGCAAGGAGTGACAAGTGGGAAAAGGAGGGAAAAGGAGTGACAAGGAGGGACAATAATGGACAAGGAGGGACAGGGAGGGACAAGGAGTGGCAATGAGTGGCAATGATGGACAAGGAGGGACAAGAATGGACAAGGAGGAACAAAGTGGGACAAGGAGGGACATGGACGTACAAGGAGGGACAATGATGGACAAGGAGGAACAAGGAGGAGCAAGGAGGGACAAGGAGTGACAAGTGGGAAAAGGAGCGAAAAGGAGGGACAAGAAGGGATAATGGGGGACACGCAGCGACAAGGAGGGGCAAGGAGTGACAAGGAGGGACAAGGAGTGACAAGAAGGGAAAAGGATTGACAAGGAGGGACAATGAAGGAAAAGGACGGAAAAGGAGCGACAAGGAGGGACAATGTGGGACAAGGAATGTCATGGAGCGTCAAGGAGGGTCAAGGAGAGACAATGAGGGACAAGGAGTGACAACTAGGGACAAGGATGGACAAGGAGGGACAAGGAGTGTCAAAGAGGGACAAGGAGTGACAAGGAGGGTCAAGGCGGGATAAGGAGGGACAACAAGGATAAGGAGGGAAGAGGAGTGACAAGGAGTGCCAAGGAGGGACAAGGAGGGTCAAGCAGGGACAATGTGGGACAAGGAGTGACAATAATGTACAAGGAGTTACAAGGAGGGTCAAGGAGGGTCAAGGAGGGTCAAGGAGGGTCAAGGAGTGGCAATGAGTGGCAATGAGGGACAAGGAGGGAAATGAGGGACAAGGAGTGGTAATGAGGGACAAGGAGGGAAAAGGAGCGACAAGCAGGGACAGGGAGAGACAATGAGTGACAAGGAGCGACAAGCAAGGACAATGAGGGACAAGAAGCGACAAGGAGCGACACGGATGGACAAGGTGGGACAATCAGGGACAAGGAGGTACAAGGTTGGGCAATGAGGGACAAGGAGGGGCGATGAGGGATAAGGATGGACAAGGAAGCACAAGGAGGAACAAGGAGGGACAAGGAGGGGCAATGAGAGACAAGGAGGGACAAGGGCTTAAAAGGAGGGACAAGGAGGAACAAGTAGGGACAAGGTTGGGCAAGGAGGGACAAGGGACAAGGTTGGGCAATGAGGGACAAGAAGGGCGATGAGGGACAAGGAGAGACAAGAACGGACAAGGAGGGACCAATAGGGACAAGGAATGACACGGAGGGTCAATGAGGGGCAATGAGTGACAAGGAGGGACAAGGAGGACAAGGAGGGACAAGGAGGGACAATGAGGGACAATGAGGGACAATGAGGGACAATGAGGGACAATGAGGGACAATGAGGGACAATGAGGGACACGGAGGGACAAGGAGGGACCAGGAGGGACAAGGAGGGGCAACGAATGACAAGGAGGGAAAATGAGGGACAAGGATTGGCAATGAGGGACAAGTAGGGAAAAGGACGGACAAAGAGCGACAAGCAGGGACAATAAGGGAAACGGAGGGACAAGGATTAACAAGGGGGGCAATGAGGGACTAGGAGGGACAAGAAGGAACAAGCAGGGATAATGAGGGACAAGGAGGGACAAGGAGGGTCAATGATGAACAAGGTGGGTCAAGTTAGGTACATGGATGGACGCGGCAATGAGGGACACGGAGGGACAAGGTTGGGCAAGGAGGGACAAGGAGTGGCAATGAGGGGCAATGAGGTACAAGGACGGACAAGGAGGGACAATGAGGGACAATGAGGAGAGGACGAGGAGGGACAAGGAGAGACAAAAACGGACAAGGAGGGACCAGTAGGGACCAGTAGGGACAAGGAATGACACGGAGGGTCAATGAGGGGCAATGAGCGACAATGAGGGGCAATGAGCGACAATGAGGGGCAATGAGTGACAAGGAGGGACAAGGAAGGACAAGGTGGGAAAAGGAGGGATAATGAGGGACAAGGAGGGACAAGGAGGGACAATGAGGGACAAAGACTGACAAGGAGGGAAATGAGGGAAAAGGAGGGACAAGGAGTGGTAATGCGGGACAAGGAGGGAAAAGGAGCGACAAGCAGGGACAGGGAGAGACAATGAGGGACAAGGAGGGACAGGGAAGGGCAAGGAGGGACAAGGAGTGGCAACGAGGGACAAGGAGGGAAAAGGAGCGACAAGCAGGGACAAGGAGGGGCAATGAGGGACAAGGAGTGGCAATGAGGGCCAAGGAGTGGCAATGAGGGGCAAGAACGGACAAGGAGGGACAAGAACGGACAAGGAGGGACAAGGAGGGACCAGGACGGTCAATGAGGGGCAATGAACGACAATGAGGGACAAGGAGGGGCAATGAGGGACAAGGAGTGGCAAGGTGGGGCAAGGGGGGACAAGGAGGAACAAGGAGGGACAAGAAGGGACAAGGTGGGGCAATGAGTGACCAGGAGGGACAATGAGGGACAAGGTGGGACCAGGCGGGACAAGGACGGAAAAGGAGGGACAAGCAGGGACAAGATGGACAATGAGGGACAAGGAGGGACAAGATGGGACAAGGAGCGACATGGAGGGACAGGTAGGGAAAAGGAGGGACAAGGTGGGACAATCAGGGACAAGGAGGTACAAGGTTGGGCAATGAGGGACAAGGAGGGGCGATGAGGGACAAGGATGGACAAGGAAGCACAAGGAGGGACAAGGAAGGGCAATGAGAGACAAGGAGGGACAAGGACTTAAAAGGAGGGACAAGGAGTGACAAGGAGGAAAAGGAGGGAAAAGGAGGTACAAGGAGGGACAAGGTTGGGCAATGAGGGACAAGGAGGGTCAAGAAGGGACAAGGAGGGACAAGGAGTGACAAGGAGGGACAAGGAGGGAAATGGATGGTCACGGATGGACGAGGATGGACAAGGTTGGGCAATGAGGGACAAGGAGGGTCGATGAGGGACAAGGAAGCACAATGAGGACAAGGAGGAACAAGGGGGACAAGGAGGGGCAATGAGGGTCACTGAGGGACACGAAGGGACAAGGAGGGAAAAGGAGGGGCAAGGATGGGCAATGAGGGACAAGGAGGAACAAGCAGGGACAAGGAGGGGCCATGTGTGGCAATGAGGGACAATGAGGGGGAATTAGGGACAAGGATGGTCAAGGAGGGAAAAAGAGGGACAATGAGGGACAAAGAATGTCAACGAGGGTGAAGGAGGGTCAATGAGGGTCAAGGAGGGACAAGGAGAGACAAGGAGTGGCAATGTGGGGCAATGAGGTACAAGGACGGACACGGAGGGACACGGATGGAATAGGAGGGAGGGACAAGGAGGGAACAGGAGGTACAAGGTGGGACAAGGTTGGGTAATGAGGGACAAGGAGGGACAAGGAGTGGCAATTAGGGAAAAAGAGGGACAACGGTGGGACTTTGAGGGACGAGGAGGGAAAAGGAGGGACAAGAACGGATAAGGAGGGACCAGTAGGGACAAGGAGGGACCAGTGGGGACAAGGAGGAACAAGCATGGACAATGAGGGATAAGGAGCGACACGGAGGGAAAAGGATGGTCACGAAGGGTCAAGGAGGCGCGAGGATGAACAAGGAGGGACAAGGTTGGGCAATGAGGGACAAGGAGTGGCAATTAGGGACAAGGAGGGAAAAGGACGGAAAAAGAGCGACAAGCAGGGACAATAAGGGAAACGGTGGGACAAGGAGGGGCAAGGATTAACAAGGGGGCAATGAGGGACTAGGAGGGACAAGAACGGATAAGGAGTTACCAGTAGCGACAAGGAGGGACCAGTAGGGACAAGGAGGAGCAAGCAGGGACAATGAGGGAAAAGGATGGTCACAGAGGGTCAAGGAGGGGCGAGGATGAACACGGAGTGGCAATTAGGGACAAGGAGGGAAAAGGAGCGACAAGGAGGGACAAGGAGTGGCAACGAGGGACAAGGAGGGAAAAGGAGCGACAAGCAGGGACAAGGAGGGGCAATGAGGGACAAGGAGTGGCAATGAGGGCCAAGGAGTGGCAATGAGGGGCAAGAACGGACAAGGAGGGACAAGGAGGGACCAGGACGGTCAATGAGGGGCAATGAACGACAAAGAGGGGCAATGAGGGACAAGGAGGGACAAGGAGTGGCAAGGAGGGGCAAGGGGGGACAAGGAGGAACAAGGAGGGACAAGAAGGGACAAGGTGGGGCAATGAGTGACCAGGAGGGACAATGAGGGACAAGGTGGGACAAGGTGGGACCAGGCGGGACAAGGACGGAAAAGGAGGGACAAGCTGGGACAAGATGGACAATGAGGGACAAGATGGGACAAGGAGCGACACGGAGGGACAGGGAGGGAAAAGGAGGGACAAGGTGGGACAATCAGGGACAAGGAGGTACAAGGTTGGGCAATGAGGGACAAGGAGGGGCGATGAGGGACAAGGATGGACAAGGAAGCACAAGGAGGGACAAGGAGGGACAAGGAAGGGCAATGAGAGACAAGGAGGGACAAGGACTTAAAAGAGGGACAAGGAGTGACAAGGAGGAAAAGGAGGTACAAGGAGGGACAAGGTTGGCCAATGAGGGACAAGGAGGGTCAAGAAGGGACAAGGAGGGAAAAGGACGGAAAAAGAGCGACAAGCAGGGACAATAAGGGAAACGGTGGGACAAGGAGGGGCAAGGATTAACAAGGGGGCAATGAGGGACTAGGAAGGACAAGAACGGATAAGGAGTTACCAGTAGCGACAAGGAGGACAAGGAGGGACCAGTAGGGACAAGGAGGAGCAAGCAGGGACAATGAGGGACAAGGAGCGACACAGAGGGACAGGGAGGGAAAAGGATGGTCACAGTGGGTCAAGGAGGGGCGAGGATGAACACGGAGTGGCAATTAGGGACAAGGAGGGAAAAGGAGCGACAAGGAGGGACAAGGAGTGGCAACGAGGGACAAGGAGGGAAAAGGAGCGACAAGCAGGGACAAGGAGGGGCAATGAGGGACAAGGAGTGTCAATGAGGGCCAAGGAGTGGCAATGAGGGGCAAGAACGGACAAGGAGGGACAAGGAGGGACCAGGACGGTCAATGAGGGGCAATGAACGACAAGGAGGGGCAATGAGGGACAAGGAGGGACAAGGAGTGGCAAGGAGGGGCAAGGGGGGACAAGGAGGAACAAGGAGGGACAAGAAGGGACAAGGTGGGGCAATGAGTGACCAGGAGGGACAATGAGGGACAAGGTGGGACCAGGCGGGACAAGGACGGAAAAGGAGGGACAAGCAGGGACAAGATGGACAATGAGGGACAAGATGGGACAAGGAGCGACACGGAGGGACAGGGAGGGAAAAGGAGGGACAAGGTGGGACAATCAGGGACAAGGAGGTACAAGGTTGGGCAATGAGGGACAAGGAGGGGCGATGAGGGACAAGGATGGACAAGGAAGCACAAGGAGGGACAAGGAGGGACAAGGAAGGGCAATGAGAGACAAGGACTTAAAAGAGGGACAAGGAGTGACAAGGAGGAAAAGGAGGTACAAGGAGGGACAAGGTTGGGCAATGAGGGACAAGGAGGGTCAAGAAGGGACAAGGAGGGACAAGGAGTGACAAGGAGGGACAAGGAGGGACAAGGAGGGAAATGGATGGTCACGGAGGGACGAGGATGGACAAGGAGGGACAAGGTTGGCAATGAGGGACAAGGAGGGGCGATGAGGGACTAGGAAGCACAAGGAGGACAAGGAGGAACAAGGGGGGACAAGGAGGAACAAGGAGGAACAAGCAGGGACAAGGAGGGGCCATGTGTGGAAATGAGGGACAATGAGGGGGAATTAGGGACAAGGATGGTCAAGGAGGGAAAAAGAGGGACAAAGAATGTCAACGAGGGTGAAGGAGGGTCAATGAGGGTCAATGAGGGTCAAGGAGGGACAAGGAGAGACAAGGAGTGGCAATGTGGGGCAATGAGGTACAAGGACGGACACGGAGGGACACGGATGGAATAGGAGGGAGGGACAAGGAGGGAACAGGAGGTACAAGGAGGGTCAAGGTTGGGTAATGAGGGACAAGGAGGGACAAGGAGTGGCAATTAGGGACAAGGAGGGAAAAAGAGGGACAATGGTGGGACAATGAGGGACGAGGAGGGAAAAGGAGGGACAAGAACGGATAAGGAGGGACCAGTAGGGACAAGGAGGGACCAGTAGGGACAAGGAGGAACAAGCATGGACAATGAGGGACAAGGAGCGACACGGAGGGAAAAGGATGGTCACGAAGGGTCAAGGAGGGGCGAGGATGAACAAGGAGGGACACGGAGGGACACGGAGGGACAAGGTTGGGCAATGAGGGGCAAGGAGTGGCAATTAGGGACAAGGAGGGAAAAAGAGGGACAATGGTGGGACAAGGAGGGAAAAAGAGGGACAATGGTGCGACAAGGAGGGACATGGAGTGACAAGGACGGAAAATGAGGGACAAGGATGGAATAGGAGGGAGGGACAAGGAGGGAACAGGAGGTACAAGGAGGGTCAAGGTTGGGTAATGAGGGACAAGGAGGGACAAGGAGTGGCAATTAGGGACAAGGAGTGAAAAGGTGGCACAATGAGGGAAAAGCAGGGACAAGGTGGGCCAAGGAGGGTCAAGGATGGACAAGGGGGGTCAAGTTAGGGACATGGATGGACGCGGCAATGAGGGACACGGAGGGACAAGGTTGGGCAATGAGGGACAATTAGTGGCAATGAGGTACAAGGACGGACAAGGAGGGACAATGAGGGACGAGGAGGGACAATGAGGGACGAGGAGGGACAAGGAGAGACAATAACGGAAAAGAACGGACAAGGAGGGACAAGGAATGACACGGAAGGTCAATGAGGGGCAATGCGCCACAATGAGGGGCAATGAGTGACAAGTAGGGACAAGGAGGGACCAGAAGGGACAAGGAGTGACACGGAGGGACAAGGAGGGACAAGGAGGGGCAAGGAATGACAAGGATGGAAAATGAGGGACAAGGATTGGCAATGTGGGACAAGGAGGGAAAAGGACGGAAAAAGAGCGACAAGCAGGGACAATAAGGGAAACGGAGGGACAAGGAGGGGCAAGGATTGACAAGGAGGGGCAATGAGGGAGTAGGAGGGACAAGGAGGAACAAGCAGGGACAATGAGGGACAAGGCAGGGACAAGGAGGGGCAATGAGGGAAAAGAGGGGCACGAATGGACAAGGAGTGACAAGGAGGGAAAATGAGGGACAAGGATGGAGAATGAGTGGCAATAAGGGACATAGAGGAACAAGCAGGGACAAGGAGGGGCAATGAGGGGGCAATAAGGGACAATGAGGGACAATGAGGGCCAAGGTTGGGCAATGAGGGACAAGGAGTGGCTATGAGGGGCAATGAGGTACAAGGAGTGACACGGATGGACAATGAGGGACGAGGAGGGACAAGGAGCGACAACAACGGAAAAGAAGGGATAAGGAGGGACAACGAGGGACAAGGAGGGTCAATGAGGGCAATGAGCGAAAATGAGGGACAAGGAGGGACAAGGAGGGACAAGGAGTGACAATGAGGGGCAATGAGGGACAATGCGGGAAAAGGTGGGACCAGGAGGGAGAAGGAGGGGCAAGGAAGGACAAGGAGGGACAAGAAGGGACAAGGAGCGACACGGAGGGACAGGGAGGGAAAAGGAGGGACAAGGTGGGACAATCAGGGACAAGGAGGTACAAGGTTGGGCAATGAGGGACAAGGAAGCACAAGGAGGGACAAGGAGGGACAAGGAAGGGCAATGAGAGACAAGGAGGGACAAGGACTTAAAAGGAGGGACAAGGAGTGACAAGGAGGAAAAGGAGGTACAAGGAGGGACAAGGTTGGGCAATGAGGGACAAGGAGGGTCAAGAAGGGACAAGGAGGGACAAGGAGTGACAAGGAGGGACAAGGAGGGGCAATGAGGGTCACTGAGGGACACGAAGGGACAAGGAGGGAAAAGGAGGGGCAAGGAGGGGCCATGTGTGGCAATGAGGGACAATGAAGGGGAATTAGGGACAAGGATAGTCAAGGAGGGAAAAAGAGGGACAATGAGGGACAAAGAATGTCAACGAGGGTGAAGGAGGGTCAATGAGGGTCAATGAGGGTCAAGGAGGGACAAGGAGAGACAAGGAGTGGCAATGTGGGGCAATGAGGTACAAGGACGGACACGGAGGGACACGGATGGAATAGGAGGGAGGGACAAGGAGGGAACAGGAGGGACAAGGTTGGGTAATGAGGGACAAGGAGGGACAAGGAGTGGCAATTAGGGACAAGGAGGGAAAAAGAGGGACAATGGTGGGACAATGAAGGAAAAGGAGGGACAAGAACGGATAAGGAGGGACCAGTAGGGACAAGGAGGGACCAGTAGGGACAAGGAGGAACAAGCATGGACAATGAGGGATAAGGAGCGACACGGAGGGAAAAGGATGGTCACGAAGGGTCAAGGAGGGGCGAGGATGAACATGGAGGGACACGGAGGGACAAGGTTGGGCAATGAGGGACAAGGAGTGGCAATTAGGGACAAGGAGGGAAAAGGACGGGAAAAGAGCGACAAGCAGGGACAATAAGGGAAACGGTGGGACAAGGAGGGGCAAGGATTAACAAGGGGGCAATGAGGGACTAGGAGGGACAAGAACGGATAAGGAGTTACCAGTAGCGACAAGGAGGACAAGGAGGGACCAGTAGGGACAAGGAGGAGCAAGCAGGGACAATGAGGGACAAGGAGCGACACAGAGGGACAGGGAGGGAAAAGGATGGTCACGGAGGGTCAAGTAGGGGCGAGGATGAACAAGGAGTGCCAATTAGGGACAAGGAGGGAAAAGGAGCGACAAGCAGGGACAGGGAGAGACAATGAGTGGCAAGGAGGGACAGGGAGGGGCAAGGAGGGACAAGGAGTGGCAACGAGGGACAAGGAGGGAAAAGGATCGACAAGCAGGGACAATGAGGGACAAGGAGCGACACGAAGGGACAAGGTGGGACAATCAGGGACAAGGAGGTACAAGGTTGGGCAATGAGGGACAAGGAGGGGCGATGAGGGACAAGGATGGACAATGAAGCACAAGGAGGGACAAGGAGGAACAAGGAGGGACAAGGAGTGACAAGGAGGGACAATGAGGGACAAGGAAGGGCGATGAGGGACAAGGATGGACAAGGAAGCACAAGGAGGGACAAGGAGGAACAAGGAGTGAAAAGGTGGGGCAGGGAGGGACAATGAGGGACAATCAGGGACAAGCAGGGACAAGGTGGGACAAGGAGGATCAATGATGGACAAGGGGGATCAAGTTAGGGACATGGATGGACGCGGCAATGAGGGACAAGGAGGGACAAGGAGGGCAAGGAGGGACAAGGAGTGGCAACGAGGGACAAGGAGGAAAGAGGAGCGACAAGCAGGGACAAGGAGGGGCAATGAGGGACAAGGAGTGGCAATGAGGGCCAAGGAGTGGCAATGAGGGGCAAGAACGGACAAGGAGGGACAAGAACGGACAAGGACGGAAAAGGAGGGACAAGATGGACAATGAGGGACAAGGAGGGACAAGATGGGACAAGGAGCGACACGGAGGGACAGGGAGGGAAAAGGAGGGACAAGGTGGGACAATCAGGGACAAGGAGGTACAAGGTTGGGCAATGAGGGACAAGGAGGGGCGATGAGGGACAAGGAAGCACAAGGAGGGACAAGGAAGGGCAATGAGAGACAAGGAGGGACAAGGACTTAAAAGGAGGGACAAGGAGTGACAAGGAGGAAAAGGAGGTACAAGGAGGGACAAGGTTGGGCAATGAGGGACAAGGAGGGTCAAGAAGGGACAAGGAGGGACAAGGAGTGACAAGGAGGGACAAGGAGGGAAATGGATGGTCACGGAGGGACGAGGATGGACAAGGAGGGACAAGGTTGGCAATGAGGGACAAGGAGGGGCGATGAGGGACAAGGAAGCACAAGGAGGACAAGGAGGAACAAGGGGGACAAGGTGGGACAAGGAGGGGCAATGAGGGTCACTGAGGGAAATGAAGGGACAAGGAGGGAAAAGGAGGGGCAAGGATGGGCAATGAGGGGCAATGAGGGACAAGGAGGAACAAGCAGGGACAAGGAGGGGCCATGTGTGGCAATGAGGGACAATGAGGGGGAATTAGGGACAAGGATGGTCAAGGAGGGAAAAAGAGGGACAATGAGGGACAAAAAATGTCAACGAGGGTGAAGGAGGGTCAATGAGGGTCAAGGAGGGTCAATGAGGGTCAAGGAGGGACAAGGAGAGACAAGGAGTGGCAATGTGGGGCAATGAGGTACAAGGACGGACACGGAGGGTCACGGATGGAATAGGAGGGAGGGACAAGGAGGGAACAGGAGGTACAAGGAGGGACAAGGTTGGGTAATGAGGGACAAGGAGGGACAAGGAGTGGCAATTAGGGACAAGGAGGGAAAAAGAGGGACAATGGTGGAACAATGAGGGACGAGGAGGGAAAAGGAGGGACAAGAACGGATAAGGAGGGACCAGTAGGGACAAGGAGGGACTAGTAGGGACAAGGAGGAACAAGCATGGACAATGAGGGACAAGGAGCGACACGGAGGGAAAAGGATGGTCACGAAGGGTCAAGGAGGGGCGAGGATGAACAAGGAGGGACACGGAGGGACACAGAGGGACAAGGTTGGGCAATGAGGGACAAGGAGTGGCAATTAGGGACAAGGAGGGAAAAAGAGGGACAATGGTGGGACAAGGAGGGAAAAAGAGGGACAATGGTGTGACAAGGAGGGACAAGGAGTGACAAGGACGGACAATGAGGGAAAAGGGTGGTCACGGAGGGACTAGGATGGACATGGAGGGACAAGGTTGGGCAAGGAGGGGCGATGAGGGACAAGGATGGACAAGGAAGCACAAGGAGGGACAAGGAGTGAAAAGGTGGCGCAATGAGGGACAAGCAGGGACAAGGTGGGCCAAGGAGGGTCAAGGATGGACAAGGGGGGTCAAGTTAGGGACATGGATGGACGCGGCAATGAGGGACACGGAGGGACAAGGTTGGGCAATGAGGGACGAGGAGGGACAATGAGGGACGAGGAGGGACAAGGAGAGACAAGAACGGAAAAGAACGGACAAGGAATGACACGGAAGGTCAATGAGGGGCAATGCGCGACAATGAGGAGCAATGAGTGACAAGTAGGGACAAGGAGGGACCAGAAGGGACAAGGAGTGACACGGAGGGACAAGGAGGGACAAGGAGGGGCAAGGAATGACAAGGATGGAAAATGAGAGACAAGGATTGGCAATGTGGGACAAGGAGGGAAAAGGACGGAAAAAGAGCGACAAGCAGGGACAATAAGGGACACGGAGGGACAAGGAGGGGCAAGGATTGACAAGGAGGGGCAATGAGGGACTAGGACGGACAAGGAGGAACAAGCAGGGACAATGAGGGACAAGGCAGGGACAAGGAGGGGCAATGAAGGAAAAGAGGGGCACGAATGGACAAGGAGTGACAAGGAGGGAAAATGAGGGACAAGGATGGAGAATGAGGGGCAATAAGGGGCATAGAGGAACAAGCAGGGACAAGGAGGGGCAATGAGGGGCAACAAGGGACAATGAGGGACAATGAGGGCCAAGGTTGGGCAATGAGGGACAAGGAGTGGCTATGAGGGGCAATGAGGTACAAGGAGTGACACGGATGGACAATGAGGGACGAGGAGGGACAAGTGCGACAACAACGGAAAAGAAGGGATAAGGAGGGACAACGAGGGACAAGGAGGGTCAATGAGGGCAATGAGCGAAAATGAGGGACAAGGAGGGACAAGGAGGGACAAGGAGTGACAATGAGGGGCAATGAAGGACAATGCGGGACAAGGTGGGACCAGGAGGGAGAAGAAGGGGCAAGGAAGGACAAGGAGGGGCAAGAAGGGACAAGGAGTGGCAAGGAGGGACAAGGAGGGAAAAGGATGGTAACGGAGGGACGAGGATGGACAAGGAGGGACAAGGTTGGGTAATGAGGGACAAGGAGGGGCGATGAGGAACAAGGATGGACATGGATGGACAAGGAAGCACAAGGAGGAACAAGAGGGGTCAAGCAGGGACAAGGAGGGGCAATGAGGGACAAGCAGGGACAAGGAGGGACAAGGAGGGACAAGGAGGGAAAAGGAGGGACAAGATGGGACAATGAGGGACAAGGATTGATAAGGAGGGACAAGATGGGACAAGGACGGACAAGGAGGGACAAGGATTGACAAGTAGGGGCAATGAGGGACAAGGAGGAACAAGCAGGGACAAGGAGGTATAAGGTTGGGCAATGAGGGACAAGGAGGGGCGATGAGGGACAAGGATGGGCAAGGAAGCACAAGGAGGGACAAGGAAGAGCAATGAGAGACAAGGAGGTGCAAGGACTTAAAAGGAGGGACAATGAGTGACAAGGAGGGAAAAGGAGGGACAAAGAGGGACAAGGTTGGGCAATGAGGGACAAGGAGTGGCAATTAGGGACAAGGATGGAAAAAGAGGGACAATGGTGGGACAAGGAGGGACAAGAAGGGACAAGGAGGGACAAGGAGGGACAAGAAGTGACAAGGAGGGACAAGGAGTGACAAGGAGGGAAAAGGATGGTCACGGAGGGACGAGGATGGACAAGGAGGGAAAAGGTTGGGCAATGAGGGACAAGGAGGGGCGATGAGGAACAAGGATGGACAAGGAAGCACAAGGAAGCACAAGGAGGACAAGGGTGGACAAGGAGGGGCAATGAGAGACACTGAGGGACACGAAGGGACAAGGAGGGAAAAGGAGGGGCAAGGATGGGCAATGAGGGACAAGGAGGAACAAGCAGAGACAAGGAGGGGCCATCTGTGGCAATGTGGGACAATGAATGGGAATTAGGGACAGGGATGGTCAAGGAGGGAAAAAGAGGGACAATGAGGGACAAAGAATGTCAACGAGGGTGAAGGAGGGTCAATGAGGTTCAAGGAGGGTCAATGAGGGTCAAGGAGGGACAAGGAGGGACAAGGAGGGACAAGGAGGGACAAGGAGGGACAAGGAGGGACAAGGAGAGACAAGGAGTGGCAATGTGGGGCAATGAGGGCCATTGAGGTACAAGGACGGACACGGAGGGACACGGATGGAATAGGAGGGACAATGAGGGACGAGGAGGGAAAAGGAGGGACAAGAACGTATAAGGAGGGACCAGTAGGGACAAGGAGGGACCAGTAGGGACAAGGAGGAATAAGCATGGGCAATGAGGGACAAGGAGTGGCAATTAGGGACAAGGAGGGGCGATGAGGAACAAGGATGGACAAGGAAGCACAAGGAAGCACAAGGAGGACAAGGGTGGACAAGGAGGGGCAATGAGAGACACTGAGGGACACGAAGGGACAAGGAGGGAAAAGGAGGGGCAAGGATGGGCAATGAGGGACAAGGAGGAACAAGCAGAGACAAGGAGGGGCCATGTGTGGCAATGTGGGACAATGAATGGGAATTAGGGACAGGGATGGTCAAGGAGGGAAAAAGAGGGACAATGAGGGACAAAGAATGTCAACGAGGGTGAAGGAGGGTCAAGGAGGGACAAGGAGGGACAAGGAGGGACAAGGAGGGACAAGGAGGGACAAGGAGAGACAAGGAGTGGCAATGTGGGGCAATGAGGGCCAATGAGGTACAAGGACGGACACGGAGGGACACGGATGGAATAGGAGGGACAATGAGGGACGAGGAGGGAAAAGGAGGGACAAGAACGTATAAGGAGGGACCAGTAGGGACAAGGAGGACAAGGAGGGACCAGTAGGGACAAGGAGGAATAAGCATGGGCAATGAGGGACAAGGAGTGGCAATTAGGGACAAGGAGGGAAAAAGAGGGATAATGGTGGGACAAGGAGGGAAAAAGAGGGACAATGGTGGGACAAGGAGGGACAAGGAAGGACAAGGAGTGACAAGGACGGACAATGAGGGAAAAGGATGGTCACGGAGGGACTAGGATGGACACGGAGGGACAAGGTTGGGCAATGAGGGACAAGGAGTGGCAATTAGGGACAAGGAGGGAAAAAGAGGGACAATGGTGGGACAAAGAGGGACAAGGAGTGTCAAGGACGGACAATGATGGAAAAGGATGGTCACGGAGGGACGAGGATGGACAAGGAGGGACAAGGTTGGGCAAGGAGGGACAAGGTTGGGAAAGGAGGGGCGATGAGGGACAAGGATGGACAAGGAAGCACAAGGAGGGACAAGGAGTGAAAAGGTGGGGCAATGAGGGACAAGGTGGGACAATGAGGGTCAAGGATGGACAAGGGGGGTCAAGTTAGGGACATGGATGGACGCGGCAATGAGGGACACGGAGGGACAAGGTTGGACAATGAGGGAAAGGAGTGGCAATGAGGTACAAGGACGGACAAGGAGGGACAATGAGGGACGAGGAGGGACAAGGAGAGACAAGAACGGAAAAGAACGGACTAGGAGGGACCAGTAGGGACAAGGAATGACACGGAAGGTCAATGAGGGGCAATGAGTGACAAGGTTGGGAAAGGAGGGGCGATGAGGGACAAGGAGTGAAAAGGTGGGGCAATGAGGGACAATGAGGGACAAGGAGGGGCAAGGAATGACAAGGAGGGAAAATGAGGGACAAGGATTGGCAATGAGGGACAAGGAGGGAAAAGGACGGAAAAAGAGCGACAAGCAGGGACAATAAGGGAAACGGAGGGACAAGGAGGGGCAACGAGGGACTAGGAGGGACAAGGAGGAACAAGCAGGGACAATGAGGGACAAGGCAGGGACAAGGAGGGGCAATGAGGGAAATGGAGGGGCACGAATGGACAAGGAGTGACAAGGAGGGAAAATGAGGGACAAGGATGGAGAATGAGGGGTAATAAGGGACAGAGAGGAACAAGCAGGGACAAGGAGGGCAATGAGGGACAATGAGGGCCAAGGATGGACAAGGTTGGGTAATGAGGGACAAGGAGTGGCAATGAGGTACAAGGACGGACAAGGAGTGACACGGATGGACAATGAGGGGCAATGAGGGACACGGAGGGACAATCCGGGACAAGGATTGAAAAGGAGGGGCACTGAGGGACAAGGAGGAACAAGCAGGGACAATGAGGGACAATGAGGGACAAGGAGGGACAAGGTAGGGCAATGAGGGACAAGGAGGGGCGATGAGGGACAAGGAAGCAAAAGGAGGGACAAGTAGGGGCGATGAGGGACAAGCATGGACAAGGAAGCAAAAGGAGGGACAAGGAGGAACAAGGAGGGACAAGGAGTGACAAGGAGGGAAAAGGAGGGACAAGGGGTGACAAGGAGGGACAAGGTTGGGCAATGAGGGACAAGGTTGGACAAGGAGGGGCGATGAGGGACAAGGATGGACAAGGAAGCACAAGGAGGGACAAGGAGGGGCGATGAGGGACAAGGATGGACAAGGAAGCACAAGGAGGGACAAGGAGGAACAAGGGGGGACAAGCAGGGACAAGGAGGGGCAATGAGGGACAAGGAGGGACACGAAGGGGCAAGGAGGGAAAAGGAGGGGCAAGGATGGGCAATGAGGGACAAGGAGGAACAAGCAGGTAAAAGGAGGGGCCATGCGTGGCAATGAGGGACAAAGAATGTCAACGAGGGTGAAGGAGGGTCAATGAGGGACAAGGAGAGACATGGATTGAAACGGAGGGAGAAGGAGGGACAAGAAGGGACAAGGAGGGAAAAGGAGTGAAAAGGAGGACAAGGAGTGGCTATGAGGTCAATGAGGGACAAGGAGGGACAAGGATGGACAAGGAGGGACCAGGAGGGGCAAGGAGGGAAAGGAGGGACAAGGAGAGACAATGAGGGAAAAGGAGGGACAAAGAGTTAAAAGGAGGGAAAGGAGGGACAAGGAGCGTCACGGAGGGACAGGGAGGGAAAAGGATGGTCACGGAGGGCCAAGGAGGGGCGAGGATGAACAAGGAGGGACACGGAGGGACAAGGTTGGGCAATGAGGGACAAGGACTGGCAATTAGGGACAAGGAGGGAAAAAGAGGGACAATGGTGGGACAAGGAGTGACAAGGACGGACAATGAGGGAAAATGATGGTCACGGAGGGACGAGGATGGACAAGGTTGGGCAAGGAGGGACAAGGTTGGACAAGGAGGGGCGATGAGGGACAAGGATGGACAAGGAAGCACAAGGAGGGACAAGGAGTGAAAAGGTGGGGGAATGAGGGACAAGCAGGTACAATCAGGGACAAGGTGGGACAAGGAGGGTCAAGGATGGACAAGGGGAGTCAAGTTAGGGACATGGATGGACGCGGTAATGAGGGACACGGAGGGACAAGGTTGGGCAATGAGGGACAAGGAGTGGCAATGAGGGGCAATGAGGTACAAGGACGGACAAGGAGGGACAATGAGGGACGTGGAGGGACAAGGAGAGACAAGAACGAAAAAGAACGGACAAGGAGGGACCAGTAGGGATAAGGAATGACACGGAAGGTCAATGAGGGGCAATGAGCGACAATGAGGGGCAATGAGTGACAAGTAGGGACAAGGAGGGACAAGAAGGGACAAGGAGGGACAATGAGGGACACGGAGGGACAAGGAGGGACGAGGAGGGACAAGGAGGGGCAAGGAATGACAAGGAGGGAAAATGAGGGACAAGGATTGGCAATGAGGGACAAGGAGGGAAAAGGACGGAAAAAGAGCGACAAGCAGGGACAATAAGGGAAACGGAGGGACAAGGAGGGGCAAGGATTGACAAGAAGGGGCAATGAGGGACTATGAGGGGCAAGGAGGAACAATGAGGGACAAGGCAGGGACAAGGAGTGGCAATGAGGGACAAGGAGGGAAAATTACGGAAAAGGAGCGACAAGCAGGGACAAGATGGGACAAGGAGCGACAAGGATTGACAAGAAGGGACAATGAGGGACAAGGAGAAACAAGCAGGGACAATGAGGGACAAGAAGGGACAAGGAGCGACAAGGATGGACAATGAGGGGCAATGAGGGACACGGAGGGACAAGGTTGGGCAATGAGGGAGAAGGAGGGACAAGAACGGACAAGGAGGGAACAGTAGGGGCAAGGAGGGACAAGGAATGACAAGGAGGGTCAATGAGAGGCAATGAGCGACAATAAGAGACAAGGAGGGACAAGGTGGGACCAGGAGGGACAAGGAAGGACAAGGATGGAAAAGGAGGGACAAGGAGGGCAAGATGGGTCAAGTAGGGACAAGGAGGGGCAATGAGGTACAAGGACGGACACGGAGGGACCCGGATGGAAAAGGAGGGACAGTGAGGGACGAGGAGGGGCAATTAGGGACAAGGAGTTAAAAGGATGGACAAGGAGGGAAAAGGAGGGACAAGGAGTGACAAGGACGGACAAGGTTGGGCAATGAGCGACAAGGAGGGACAAGGAGTGGCAATTAGGGACAAGGAGGGAAAAAGAGGGACAATGGTGGGACAAGGAGGGACAAGGAGGGACAAAAAGGGACAAGGAGGGACAAGGAGGGACAATGAGGGACAATGACGGAAAAGGAGTGACAAGGAGGGACAAGGACGGAAAAGGAGGGACAAGGTGGGACCAGGAGGAACAAGGAGTGGCAATGAGGGACAAGGACGGAAAAGGAGGGACAAGCAGGGACAAGGAGGGAAAAGGAGGAAAAAGGAGGGACAAGATTGGGCAATGAGGGACAAGGATTGACAAGGAGGGACAAGATGGGACAAGTGGGGACAAGAACGGACAAGGAGGGACCAGGAGGGTCAATGAGGGACAAGGAGGGACAAGGTGGGGCAATGAGTGACAAGGAGGGACAAGAAGGGACAAGGTGGGGCAATGAGTGACCAGGAGGGACAAGGAGGGACAAGGTGGGACCAGGCTGGACAAGGACGGACAAGGAGGGACAAGGATTGACAAGGAGGAACAAGCAGGGCCAATGAGGGACAAGGAGCGACACGGAGGGACAGGGAGGTACAATGTTGGGCAATGAGGGACAAGGAGGGACAAGGAAGAACAAGGAGGGACAAGGAAGGGCAAAGAGAGACAAGGAGGGACAAGGACTTAAAAGGAGGGACAAGGAGTGACAAGGAGGGAAAATGAGGGAAAAGGAGGGAAAAGGAGGGAAAAGGAGGACAAGGAGGGACAAGGTTTGGTAATGAGGGACAAGTAGGGACAAGGACTGGCAATTAGGGACAAGGAGGGAAAAAGAGGGACAATGGTGGGACAAGGAGGAACAAGGACGGACAAGGAGGGGCAAGGAGGAACAATGAGGGACAAGGAGGGACATGGAGGAACAAGGAGTGACAAGGAGGGATAAGGAGTGGCAATGAGGTACAAGGACGGACACGGAGGGACACGAATGGAAAAGGAGGGACAATGAGGGACAAGGAGGGACAAGGAGTGACAAGGAGTGACAAGGAGTGACAAGGAGTGACAAGGAGGGACAATGAGAGACAAGGTCGGGCAATGAGGGACAAGGAGGGAAAGGCAGGACAAGGAGTGGAAATGAGGTGCAATGAGGGACAAGGAGGGTCAAGGAGAGACAATGATGGAAAAGGATGGGGCAATGATGGACAAGGAGGGCAATGGTGGGCAATGAGGTTCAAGCAGGGACAAAGAGGGACAAGGAGTGACAAGGAGGGACAAGGAGGTACAATGAGGTACAATGAAGGACAAGGACGGACAATGAGGGACAAGGAGTGGCAGTGAGGGACAAGGACGGAAAAGGAGGGACAAGCAGGGACAAGGAGGGAAAAGGAGGAAAAAGGAGGAAAAAGGAGGGACAAGATGGGACAATGAGGGACAAGGAGGGACAAGGATTGACAAGGAGGGACCCATCTTGTCCCTCCTTGTCAAAAGGAGGGACAAGGAGTGACAAGGAGGGACAATGAGAGACAAGGTCGGGCAATGAGGGACAAGGAGGGAAAGGCAGGACAAGGATGGACAAGGAGTGGAAATGAGGTGCAATGAGGGACAAGGAGGGTCAAGGAGAGACAATGATGGAAAAGGATGGGGCAATGATGGACAAGGAGGGCAAGGAGTGGCAATGGTGGGCAATGAGGTTCAAGCAGGGACAAAGAGGGACAAGGAGTGACAAGGAGGGACAAGGAGGTACAATAAGGTACAATGAGGGACAAGGAGGGACAATGATGGACAAGGAGGAAAAAGGAGGAACAAGGAGGGACAAGGAGGAACAAGGAGGAGCAAGGAGGGACAAGGAGTGACAAGTGGGAAAAGGAGTGACAAGGAGGGAAAATGATGGACAGGGAGGGACAAGGAGTGGCAATGAGTGGCAATGAGGGACAAGGAGGGACAAGAACGGACAAGGAGGAACAAAGAGGGACATGGTGGTACAAGGAGGGACAAGGAGCGACAATGATGGACAAGGAGGAGCAAGGAGGGACAAGGAGTGACAAGTGGGAAAAGGAGTGACAAGAAGGGATAATGAGGGACACGCAGCGGCAAGGAGGGGCAAGGAGTGACAAGGAGGGACAAGGAGTGACAAGTAGGAACAAGAAGGGAAAAGGATTGACAAGGAGGGGCAAGGAGGGACAATGAGGGAAAAGGACGGAAAAGGAGCGACAAGGAGGGACAATGTGGGACGAGGAATGTCATGGAGCGTCAAGGAGAGACAATGAGGGACAAGGAGTGACAACTAGGGACAAGGATGGACAAGGAGGGACAAGGAGGGACAAGGAGTGACAAGGAGTGACAAGGAGGGTCAATGAGAGGCAATGAGGGACAAGGAGGGACGATAAGGGACAAGGAGCGACAACGTGGGACAAGGTGGGACAAGGTGGGACAAGGATGGACAAGGGGGGTCAAGGAGGCGCATGGATGGACGCGGCAATGAGGGACACGGAGGGACAAGGTTGGGCAATGAGGGACAAGGAGTGGCAATGAGGTACAAGGACGGACACGGATGGAAAAGGAGGGACAATGAGGGACAAGGACGGACAAGGAGGGACCAGTAGGGGCAAGGAGGGACAAGGAATGACAAGGAGGGTCAATGAGAGGCAATGAGCGACAATGAGGGACAAGGAGGGACAATAAGGGACAAGGACGGACAACGTGGGACCAGGAGGGACAATGAGGGCAATTAGGGACAAGGAGGGAAAAATAGGGACAATGGTGGGACAAGGATGGATAAGGAGGGACAAGGAGGGACAAGGAGGGAAAATGAGTGACAAGGAGGAACACGGAGTGACAAAGTGCGGCAATGAGGGACAAGGAGGGACAAGCAGTAGCAAGCAGGGACAAGGTGGGACAAGGAGGGTCAAGGATGGACGAGGGGGGTCAAGGAGGGACATGGATGGACGCGGCAATGAGGGACACGGAGGGACAAAGTTGGGAAATGAGGGAAAAGGAGTGGCAATGAGGGGCAGTGGGGGGCAATGAGGTACAAGGACGGACAATGAGAGACAAGGTCGGGCAATGAGGGACAAGGAGGGAAAGGCAGGACAAGGATGGACAAGGAGTGGAAATGAGGTGTAATGAGGGACAAGGAGGGTCAAGGAGAGACAATGATGGAAATGGATGGGGCAATGATGGACTAGGAGGGCAAGGAATGGCAATGGTGGGCAATGAGGTTCAAGCAGGGACAAAGAGGTACAAGGATGGACAAGGATGGACAAGGAGGGACAAGGAGGGACAAGGAGGGACAAGGAGGTATAATGAGGGACAAGGAGGGACAATGATGGACAAGGAGGAAGAAGGAGGAACAAGGAGGGACAAGGAGGAGCAAGGAGGGACAAGGAGTGACAAGTGGGAAAAGGAGTGACAAGAAGGGACAAGGAGGGACAGGGAGGGACAAGGAGTGGCAATGAGTGGCAATGATGGACAAGGAGGGACAAGAATGGACAAGGAGGAACAAAGTGGGACAAGGAGGGACATGGAGGTACAAGGAGGGACAATGATGGACAAGGAGGAGCAAGGAGGGACAAGGAGTGACAAGTGGGAAAAGGAGCGAAAAGGAGTGACAAGGAAGGACAAGAAGGGATAATGAGGGACACGCAGCGACAAGGAGGGGCAAGGAGTGACAAGGAGGGAAATGAGGGAAAATGAGGGACAAGGAGTGGTAATGAGGGAAAAGGCGCGACAAGCAGGGACAGGGAGAGACAATGAGGGACAAGGATGGACAGGGAGGGGCAAGTAGGTACAAGGAGTGGCAACGAGGGACAAGGAGGGATAAGGAGCGACAAGCAGGGACAAGGAGGGACAAGAAGGAACAAGGAGTGGCAATGCGGGGCAATGAGGGGCAATGAGGGGCAATGAGGGACAAGAACGGACAAGGAGGGTCAATGAGGGGCAATGAACGACAATGAGGGACAAGGAGGGGCAATGTGGGACAAGGAGGGACAAGGAGGGACAAGGTGGGGCAAGAAGGGGCAAGGGGGGACAAGGAGGAACAAGGTGGGACCAGGAGGGACAAGGTGGGAGAAGGAAGGAAAAGGAGGGACACGGAGGGTCAGTGAGCGACAATGAGGACAAGGTGGGGCAATGAGTGACAAGGAGGGACAAGGCGAGACAAGGAGGGACAAGAAGGGACAAGGTGGGGCAATGAGTGACCAGGAGGGACCAGGAGGGGCAAGGTGGGACCAGGCTGGACAAGGACGGAAAAGGAGGGACAAGGAGGGAAAAGGAGGGACAAGATGGGACAAGGATTGATAAGGAGGGACATGATGGGACAAGTGAGGACAAGGACGGACAAGGAGGGACAAGGATTGACAAGGAGGGGCAATGAGGGACAAGGAGGAACAATGAGGGACAATGAGGGACAAGAAGGGACAAGGAGCGACACGGAGGGACAGGGAGGGACAAGGTGAGACAATCAGGGACAAGGAGGTACAAGGTTGGGCAATGAGGGGCAAGGAGGGGCGATGAGGGACAAGGATGGACAAGGAAGCACAAGGAGGGACTAGGAGGGACAAAGAAGGGCAATGAGAGACAAGGAGGGACAAGGACTTAAAAGGAGGGACAAGGAGGGAAAAGGAGGGAAAAGGAGGGACAAGGAGGGACAAGGAGGGACAAGGTTGGGCAATGAGGGACAAGGAGTGGCAACTAGGGACAAGGAGGGAAAAAGAGGGACAAGGAGTGACAAGGAGGGAAAAGGAGGGACAAGTTTGGGCAATGAGGGACAAGGAGTGGCAACTAGGGACAAGGAGGGAAAAAGAGGGACAAGGAGGGACAAGGATGGACAAGGAGGGACAAGGAGGGACAAGGAGGGACAAGGAGGGACAAGGAGGGACAAGGAGGGACAAGGAGGGACAAGGAGGGACAAGGAGGGACAAGGAGGGACAAGGAGGGACAAGGAGGGACAAGGGGGGAAAAGGATGGTCACGGAGGGACGAGGATGGACAAGGAGGGACAAGGTTGGGCAATGAGGGACAAGGAAGCACAAGGAGGGACAAGGAAGGGCAATGTGAGACAAGGAGGGACAAGGACTTAAAAGGAGGGACAAGGAGTGACAAGGAGGGAAAAGGAGGGAAATGGAGGGAAAATGAGGGACAATGACTGACAAGGTTGGGCAATGAGGGACAAGGAGTGGTATCTAGGGACAGGGAGGGAAAAAGAGAGACAATGGTGGGACAAGGAGGGACAAGGATGGGCAAGGATGGACAAGGAGGGACAAGAAGGGACAAGGAGGGACAAGGAGGGACAAGGAGGGACAAGGAGTGACAAGGGGGGAAAAGAATGGCCACGGAGGGACGAGGATGGACAAGGAGGGACAAGGTTGGGCAATGAGGCACAAGGAGGGGCGATGAGGAACAAGGATGGACAAGGAAGCACAAGGAGGGACAAGGGGGGACAAGGAGGGGCAAGGTGGGGCAATGAGGGACACTGAGGGACACGAAGGGACAAGGAGGGGCCATGTGTGACAATGAGGGGGAATTAGGGACAAGGATGGTCAAGGAGGGAAAAAGAGGGACAATGAGGGACAAAGAATGTCAACGAGGGTGAAGGAGGGTCAATGAGGGTCAATGAGGGTCAAGGAGGGACAAGGAGAGACAAGGAGTGGCAATGTGGGGCAATGAGGTACAAGAACGGACACGGAGGGACACTGATGGAATAGGACGGACAATGAGGGAGGAGGAGGGAAAAGAACGGATAAGGAGGGACCAGTAGGGACAAGGAGGACAAGGAGGGACCAGTAGGGACAAGGAGGAACAATGAGGGACAAGGAGGGACAAGGAGGGACAAGGAGTGGCAATGAGGGGCAATGAGGTACAAGGACGGACAAGGAGGGACAATGAGGGACGAGGAGGGACAAGGAGTGACAATGCGGGACAAGGTGGGACCATTAGGGAGAAGGAGGGGCTAGGAAGGACAAGGAGTGGCAATGAGGGACAAGGATTGACAAGGAGGGATAAGGAGGGACAAGGAGGGACAAGGAGGGACAAGGAAGGACAAAGAGGGACAAGGAGGGACAAGGAGTGACAAGGAGGGATAAGCAGGGACAAGGAGTGAAAAGGAGAGACAAGAAGGGACAAGGAGGGACAAGGTGGGAAAAGGAGGGATAAGGAGGGACAAGGAGGGACAAAGAGTGACAAGGAGGGAAATGAGGGACAAGGAGTGGTAATGAGTGACAAGGAGGGAAAAGGCGCGACAAGCAGGGACAGGGAGAGACAATGAGGGACAAGGAGGGAAAGGGAGGGACAAGAAGGAACAAGGAGTGGCAATGCGGGGCAATGAGGGGCAATGAGGGACAAGAACGGACAAGGAGGGTCAATGAGGGGCAATGAACGACAATGAGGGACAAGGAGGGACAATGTGGGACAAGGGGGGACAAGGAGTGGCAAGGAGGGGCAAGGAGGGACAAGGGGGGACAAGGAGGAACAAGGTGGGACCAGGAGGGACAAGGTGGGAGAAGGAAGGAAAAGTAGGGTCAATGAGGGGCAATGAACGACAATGAGGGACAAGGAGGGACAAGGAGTGACAAGGAGGGACAAGGAGGGAAAAGGAGGGACAAGGTGGGACAATCAGGGACAAGGAGGTACAAGGTTGGGCAATGAGGGACAAGGAGGGGCGATGAGGGACAAGGATGGACAAGGAAGCACAAGGAGGGACAAGGAGGAACAAGGAGGGACAAGGAAGGGCAATGTGAGACAAGGAGGGACAAGGACTTAAAAGGAGGGACAAGGAGTGACAAGGAGGGAAAAGGAGGGAAAAGGAGGGAAAAGGAGGGAAATGGAGGGAAAAGGAGGGACAATGACTGACAAGGTTGGGCAATGAGGGACAAGGAGTGGTAACTAGGGACAGGGAGGGAAAAAGAGAGACAATGGTGGGACAAGGAGGGACAAGGAGGGACAAGGATGGGCAAGGATGGACAAGGAGGGACAAGAAGGGACAAGGAGGGACAAGGAGGGACAAGGAGGGACAAGGAGTGACAAGGGGGGAAAAGAATGGTCACGGAGGGACGAGGATGGACAAGGAGGGACAAGGTTGGGCAATGAGGCACAAGGAGGGGCGATGAGGAACAAGGATGGACAAGGAAGCACAAGGAGGGACAAGGGGGGACAAGGAGGGGCAAGGTGGGGCAATGAGGGACACTGAGGGACACGAAGGGACACGAAGGGACAAGGAGGGAAAATGAGGGGCAAGGATGGGCAATGAGGGACATGGAGGAACAAGCAGGGACAAGGAGGGGCCATGTGTGACAATGAGGGGGAATTAGGGACAAGGATGGTCAAGGAGGGAAAAAGAGGGACAATGAGGGACAAAGAATGTCAACGAGGGTGAAGGAGGGTCAATGAGGGTCAATGAGGGTCAAGGAGGGACAAGGAGAGACAAGGAGTGGCAATGTGGGGCAATGAGGTACAAGAACGGACACGGAGGGACACTGATGGAATAGGAGGGACAATGAGGGACGAGGAGGGAAAAGAACGGATAAGGAGGGACCAGTAGGGACAAGGAGGACAAGGAGGGACCAGTAGGGACAAGGAGGAACAATGAGGGACAAGGAGGGACAAGGAGTGGCAATGAGGGGCAATGAGGTACAAGGACGGACAAGGAGGGACAATGAGGGACGAGGAGGCACAAGGAGTAACAATGCGGGACAAGGTGGGACCATTAGGGAGAAGGAGGGGCAAGGAAGGACAAGGAGTGGCAATGAGGGACAAGGATTGACAAGGAGGGACAAGGAGGGACTAGGAGGGACAAAGAAGGGCAATGAGAGACAAGGAGGGACAAGGACTTAAAAGGAGGGACAAGGAGTGACAAGGAGGGAAATGGAGGGAAAAGGAGGGACAAGGTTGGGCAATGAGGGACAAGGAGTGGCAACTAGAGACAAGGAGGGAAAAAGAGGGACAAGGAGTGACAAGGAGGGAAAAGGAGGGAGAAGGAGGGACAAGGTTGGGCAATGAGGGACAAGGAGTGGCAACTAGGGACAAGGAGGGAAAAAGACGGACAATGGTGGGACAAGGAGGGACAAGGATGGACAAGGAGGGACAAGGGGGGAAAAGGATGGTCACGGAGGGACGAGGATGGACAAGGAGGGACAAGGTTGGGCAATGAGGGACAAGGAGGGGCGATGAGGAACAAGGATGGACAAGGAAGCACAAGGAGGACATGGAGGAAGAAGGGGGGACAAGGAGGGACAAGGAGGGGCAAGGTGGGGCAATGAGGGACACTGAGGGACACGAAGGGACACGAAGGGTCAATGAGGGAAAAGGAGGGGCAAGGATGGGCAATGAGGGGCAATGAGGGACATGGAGGAACAAGCAGGGACAAGGAGGGGCCATGTGTGACAATGAGGGGGATTAGGGATAAGGATGGTCAAGGAGGGAAAAAGAGGGACAATGAGGGACAAAGAATGTCAACGAGGGTGAAGGAGGGTCAATGAGGGTCAAGGAGGGTCACGGAGGGACAAGGAGTGGCAATGTGGGGTATTGAGGTACAAGGACGGACACGGAGGGACACGGATGGAATAGGAGGGATAATGAGGGACGAGGAGGGAAAAGGAGGGACAAGAACGGATAAGGAGGGACCAGTAGGGACAAGGAGGACAAGGAGGGACCAGTAGGGACAAGGAGGAACAAGCATGGACAATGAGGGACAAGGAGCGACACGGAGGGACAGGGGGGGAAAGGAGGGAAAAGGATGGTCACGGAGGGTCAAGGAGGGGCGAGGATGAACAAGGAGGGACACGGAGGGACAAGGTTGGGCAATGAGGGACAAGGAGTGGCAATTAGGGACAAGGTGGGAAAAAGAGGGACAATGGTGGGACAAGGAGGGACAAGGAGGGATAAGGAGTGACAATGAGGGACACGGTGGGACACGGAGGGACAAGGAGGGGCAAGGAATGACATGGAGGCAAAATGAGGGACAAGGAGGGAAAAGGACGGAAAAAGAGCGACAAGCATGGATGGACAAGAAGTGGCAAGGAGGGAAAATGAGGGACAATGATGGAGAATGAGGGGCAATAAGGGACAGAGAGGAACAAGCAGGGACAAGGAGGGGCAATGAGGGGCAATGAGGGACAATGAGGGACAATGAGGGCCAAGGATGGACAAGGTTGGGCAATGAGGGACAAGGAGTGGCTATGAGGGGCAATGAGGTACAAGGACGGACAAGGAGTGACACGGATGGACAATGAGGGACGAGGAGGGACAAGGAGCGACAACAACGGAAAAGAAGGGATAAGGAGGGACAACGAGGGACAAGGAATGACAAGGATGGGAAATGAGGGAGAAGGAGGGACAATGCGGGACAAGGCGGGACCAGGAGGGAGAAGGAAGGACAAGGAGTGACAAGAAGGGACAAGGAGGGACAAGGAGGGAAAAGGATGGTCACGGAGGGACGAGGATGGACAAGGAGGGACAAGGTTGGACAATGAGGGACAAGGAGGGGCAATGAGGAACAAGGATGGATAATGAAGCACAAGGAGGACAAGGAGGAACAAGGGGGGCAAGGAGGGACAAGAAGGGACAAGGAGGGACAAGGAGTGACAAGGATGGACAAGGAGGGACAAGGAGGGACAAGGAGTGACAAGGAGGGATAAGCAGGGACAAGGAGTGAAAAGGAGAGACAAGAAGGGACAAGGAGGGACAAGGTGGGAAAAGGAGGGATAAGGAGGGACAAGGAGTGACAAGGAGGGACAAGGCGAGACAAGGAGGGACAAGAAGGGACAATGTGGGGCAATGAGTGACCAGGAGGGACAAGGAGGGGCAAGGAGGGGCAAGGAGGGACAAGGTGGGACCAGGCTGGACAAGGACGGAAAACGAGGGACAAGGAGAGAAAAGGAGGGACAAGATGGGACAATGAGGGACAAGGATTGACAAGGAGGGACATGATGGGACAAGTGGGGACAAGGACGGACAAGGATTGACAAGGAGGGACAATGAGGGACAACGAGGAACAATCAGGGACAATGAGGGACAAGAAGGGACAAGGAGCGTCACGGAGGGACAGGGAGGGACAAGGTGGGACAATCAGGGACAAGGAGGTACAAGGTTGGGCAATGAGGGGCAAGGAGGGGCGATGAGGGACAAGGATGGACAAGGAGGGACTAGGAGGGACAAAGAAGGGCAATGAGAGACAAGGAGGGACAAGGACTTAAAAGGAGGGACAAGGAGTGACAAGGAGGGAAATGGAGGGAAAAGGAGGGACAAGGTTGGGCAATGAGGGACTAGGAGTGGCAACTAGGGACAAGGAGGGAAAAAGAGGGACAAGGAGTGACAAGGAGGGAAAAGGAGGGACAAGGAGGGACAAGGTTGGGCAATGAGGGACAAGGAGTGGCAACTAGGGACAAGGAGGGAAAAAGACGGACAATGGTGGGACAAGGAGGGACAAGGATGGACAAGGAGGGACAAGGGGGGAAAAGGATGGTCACGGAGGGACGAGGATGGACAAGGAGGGACAAGGTTGGGCAATGAGGGACAAGGAGGGGCGATGAGGAACAAGGATGGACAAGGAAGCACAAGGAGGACAAGGAGGAAGAAGGGGGGACAAGGAGGGACAAGGAGGGGCAAGGTGGGGCAATGAGGGACACTGAGGGACACGAAGGGACACGAAGGGAAAAGGAGGGGCAAGGATGGGCAATGAGGGGCAAGGAGTGGCAATGAGGGGCAATGAGGTACAAGGACGGACAAGGAGGGACAATGAGGGACGAGGAGGGACAAGGAGAGACAAGAACGGACAAGGAGGGACCAATAGGGACAAGGGGGGACAAGGCATGACACGGAGGGTAAATGAGGGGCAATGAGCGATAATGAGGGGTAATGAGTGACACGGAGGGACAATGAGGGACACGGAGGGACAAGGAGGGTCCAGGAGGGACAAGGAGGGGCAACGAATGACAAGGAGGGAAAATGAGGGACAAGGATTGGCAATGAGGGACAAGGAGGGAAAAGGACGGAAAAAGAGCGACAAGCAGGGACAATAAGGGAAACGGAGGGACAAGGAGGGGCAAGGATTAACAAGGAGGGGCAATGTGGGACTAGGAGGGACAAGAAGGAACCAGCAGGGACAATGAGGGACAAGGAAGGACATGGAGGGACAAGCAGGGACAAGAAGGGTCAAGGAGGGTCAATGATGGACAAGGGGGGTCAAGTTAGGGACATGGATGGACGCGGCAATGAGGGACACAGAGGTACAAGGTTGGGCAAGGAGGGACAAGGAGTGGCAATGAGGGGCAATGAGGTACAAGGACGGACATGGAGGGACAATGAGGAACGAGGAGGGACAAGGAGAGACAAGAACGGACAAGGACGGACCAGTAGGGACAAGGAGGGACAAGGAATGACACGGAGGGTCAATGAGGGACACGGAGGGACCAGGAGGGATATGGAGGGGCAAGGAATGACAAGGAGGGAAAATGAGGGACAAGGATTGGCAATGAGGGACAAGGAGGGAAAAGGACGGAAAAAGAGCGACAAGCAGGGACAATAAGGGAAACGGAGGGACAAGGAGGGGCAAGATTGACAAGGAGGGGCAATGATGGACTAGGAGGAACAAGGAGGAACAAGCAGGGACAAGGAGGGACAGAGAGGGACAAGGTGGGGCAATCAGGCACAAGGAGGGACAAGGAGGGGCAATGAGGGAAAAGGAGGGACACGAATGGACAAGGAGTGACAAGGAGGGAAAATGAGGGACAAGGATGGAGAATGAGGGGCAATAAGGGACAAGGAGGAACCAGCAGGGACAAGGATGGACAAGGTTGGCCAATGAGGGACAAGGAGTGGCTATGAGGGGCAATGAGGTACAAGGACGGACAAGGAGTGACACGGATGGACAATGAGGGACGAGGAGGGACAAGGAGCGACAACAACGGAAAAGAAGGGATAAGGAGGGACAACGAGGGACAAGGAATGACAAGGAGGGTCAATGAGGGGCAATGAGCGAAAATGAGGGACAAGGAGGGACAAGGAGGGGCAATGAGGGACAAGGATTGACAAGGAGGGATAAGGAGGGACAAGGAGTGACAAGGAGGGACAGGGAGGGACACGGAGGGACAAAGAGGGACAAGGAGGGACATGGAGGGACAAGGAGGGACAAAGAGGGACAAGGAGGGACAAGGAGTGAGAAGGAGAGACAAGGAGGGACAAGGTGGGAAAAGGAGGGATAAGGAGGGACAATGAAGGACAAAGAGTGACAAGGAGGGAAATGAGGGCAAAGGAGGGACAAGGAGTGGTAATGAGGGGCAAGGAGGGAAAAGGAGTGACAAGCAGGGACATGGAGGGATAATGAGGGACAAGGAGGGACAGGGAGGGGCAAGGAGGGACAAGGAGTGGCAACGAGGGACAAGGAGGGAAAAGGAGCGACAAGCAGGGACAAGGAGGGGCAATGAGGGACAAGGAGGGACAAGGAGTGGCAATGAGGGGCAAGGAGTGGCAATGAGGGACAAGGAGGGACCAGGAGGGTCAATGAGGGGCAATGAACGACAATGAGGGAAATGGAGGGGCAATGAGGGACAAGGAGGGGCAAGGGGGGACAAGGAGGAACAAGGTGGGACCAGGAGGGACAAGGAAGGAAAAGGAGGGACAAGGAGGGACACGGAGGGTCAGTGAGCGACAAGGTGGGGCAATGAGTGACAAGGAGGGGCAAGGCGGGACAAGGAGGGACAAGAAGGGACAAGGTGGGGCAATGAGTGACCAGGCGGGACAAGGAGGGACAAGGAAGCACAAGGAGGAACAAGGGGGGACGAGGATGGACAAGGAGGGACAAGGTTGGGAAATGAGGGACAAGGAGTGGAAATGAGGGGCAGTGGGGGAAATGAGGTACAAGGACGGACAAGGAACGACAATTAGGGGCGAGGAGGGAAAAGGAGAGAAAAGAACGGACAAGGAGGGACCAATAGGGACAAGGAGGGACAAGGCATGACACGGAGGGTCAATGAGGGGCAATGAGCGATAATGAGGGGCATTGAGTGACAAGGAGGGACAAGGAGGGACACGGAGGGACACGGAGGGACAAGGAGGGTCCAGGAGGGACAAGGAGGGGCAACGAGTGACAAGGAGGGAAAATGAGGGACAAGGATTGGCAATGAGGGACAAGGAGGGAAAAGGACGGAAAAAGAGCGACAAGCAGGGACAATAAGGGAAACGGAGGGACAAGGAGGGGCAAGGATTAACAAGGAAGGGCAATGAGGGACTAGGAGGGACAAGAAGGAACCAGCAGGGCAATGAGGGACAAGGAGGGACATGGAGGGACAAGCAGGGACAAGAAGGGTCAATGAGGGTCAATGATGGACAAGGGGGGTCAAGTTAGGAACATGGATGGACGCGGCAATGAGGGACACGGAGGGACAAGGTTGGGCAATGAGGGACAAGGAGTGGCAATGAGGGGCAATGAGGTACAAGGACGGACAAGGAGGGACAATGAGGGACGAGGAGGGACAAGGAGAGAAAAGAACGGACAAGGAGGGACCAGTAGGGACAAGGAATGACACGGAGGGTCAATGAGGGACAAGGAGGGACAAGGAGGGGCAAGGAGTGACAAGGAGAGACAATGAGTGACAAGGAGGGACAAAGAGGGACAAGGAGGGACAAGGAGGGACAAGAAGGGACAAGGAGGGACAAGAAGGGACAAGGAGGGACAAGGAGGGAAAAGGATGGTCACGGAGGGACGAGGATGGACAAGGAGGGACAAGGTTGGGCAATGAGGGACAAGGAGGGCGATGAGGGACAAGGATGGACAAGGAAGCACAAGGAGGGACAAGGAGGAAAAAAGGGGGGGGGGGGGGGGGGGGCAAGGAGGGACAAGGAGGGGCAATGAGGGACACGAAGGGACAAGGACGGGCCATGTGTGGCAATGAGGGGGAATTAGAGGGAGACAAGGACTGGCAATGTGGGGCAATGAGGGGCAATGAGGTACAAGGACGGACAAGGAGGGACACGGATGGAATAGGAGGGACAATGAGGGACGAGGAGGGAAAAGGAGGGACTAGAACGGATAAGGAGGGACCAGTAGGGACAAGGAGGACAAGGAGGGACCAGTAGGGACTAGAAGGGACAAGGAGGAACAAGCATGTACAATGAGGGACATGGAGCGACACGGAGGGACAGGGAGGGAAAAGGATGGTCACGGAGGGTCAAGGAGGGGCGAGGATGAACAAGGAGGGACAAGGAGAGGCAATTAGGGACAATGATGGAAAAGGATGGTCACGGAGGGACGAGGATGGACAAGGAGGGAAAAGGTTGGGCAATGAGGGAAAAGGAAGGGCGATGAGGGACAAGGATGGACAAGGAAGCACAAGGAGGAACAAGGAGTGAAAAGGTGGGACAAGGAGGATCAATGATGGAAAAGGGGGGTCAAGTTAGGGACATGGATGGACGCGGCAATGAGGGACACGGAGGGACAAGGTTGGGCAATGAGGGACAAGGAGGGACAAGGAGTGGCAATGAGGGGCAATGAGGTACAAGGACGGACAAGGAGGGACAATGAGGGACGAGGAGGGAAAAGGAGGGACTAGAACGGATAAGGAGGGACCAGTAGGGACAAGGAGGACAAGGAGGGACCAGTAGGGACTAGAAGGGACAAGGAGGAACAAGCATGTACAATGAGGGACATGGAGCGACACGGAGGGACAGGGAGGGAAAAGGATGGTCACGGAGGGTCAAGGAGGGGCGAGGATGAACAAGGAGGGACAAGGAGAGGCAATTAGGGACAATGATGGAAAAGGATGGTCACGGAGGGACGAGGATGGACAAGGAGGGAAAAGGTTGGGCAATGAGGGAAAAGGAAGGGCGATGAGGGACAATGAGGGACAAGGAGGGACATGGAGGGACAAGCAGGGACAAGAAGGGTCAAGGAGGGTCAATGATGGACAAGGGGGGTCAAGTTAGGGACATGGATGGACGCGGCAATGAGGGACACGGAGGTACAAGGTTGGGCAAGGAGGGACAAGGAGTTGCAGTGAGGGGCAATGAGGTACAAGGACGGACAAGGAGGGACAATGAGGAACGAGGAGGGACAAGGAGAGACAAGAACGGACAAGGAGGGACCAGTAGGGACAAGGAGGGACAATGAATGACACGGAGGGTCAATGAGGGACACGGAGGGACAAGGAGGGACCAGGAGGGATATGGAGGGGCAAGGAATGACAAGGAGGGAAAATGAGGGACAAGGATTGGCAATGAGGGACAAGGAGGGAAAAGGACGGAAAAAGAGCGACAAGCAGGGACAATAAGGGAAACGGAGGGACAAGGAGGGGCAAGATTGACAAGGAGGGGCAATGAGGGACTAGGAGGGACAAGGAGGAACAAGCAGGGACAGAGAGGGACAAGGTGGGGCAATCAGGCACACGGTGGGACAAGGAGGGAAGGGCAGTGTCAATGAGGGGCAATGAGCGAAAATGAGGGACAAGGAGGGACAAGGAGGGGCAATGAGGGACAAGGAGGGACAATGCGGGACAAAGTGGACCAGGAGGGAGAAGGAGGGGCAAGGAAGGACAGGGAGGGACAAGGAGTGGCAATGAGGGACAAGGATTGACAAGGAGGGACAAGGAGGGACAAGGAGGGACAAGGACGGACAAGGAGGGACAAGGAGGGACAAGGAGGGACAAGGAGGGACAAGGAGGGACAAGGAGGGACAAGGAGGGACAGGGAGGGACTAAGAGGGTCAAGGAGGGACAGGGAGGGACGAGGAGGGACAAAGAGGGACAAGGAGTGAAAAGGAGAGACAAGGAGGGACAAGGAGGGACAAGGTGGGACAAGGTGGGAAAAGGAGGGACAATGAGGGACAAAGAGTGACAAGGAGGGAAATGAGGGCAAAGGAGGGACAAGGAGTGGTAATGAGGGACAAGGAGGGAAAAGGAGCGACAAGCAGGGACAGGGAGTGATAATGAGGGACAAGGAGGGACAAGGAGGGACAGGGAGGGGCAATGAGGGACAAGGAGTGGCAACGAGGGACAAGGAGGGAAAAGGAGCGACAAGCAGGGACAAGGAGGGGCAATGAGGGACAAGGAGTGGCAATGAGGGGCAAGGAGTGGCAATGAGGGCAATGAGGGACAAGGAGGGACAAGAACGGACAAGGAGGGACCAGGAGGGTCAATGAGGGGCAATGAACGACAATGAGGGAAAAGGAGGGGCAATGAGGGACAAGGAGGGACAAGGAGGGGCAAGGGGGGACAAGGAGGAACAAGGAGGAACAAGGTGGGACCAGGAGCGACAAGGTGGGACAAGGAAGGAAAAGGAGGGACAAGGAGGGACACGGAGGGTCAGTGAGCGACAATGAGGGACAAGGTGGGGCAATGAGTGACAAGGAGGGGCAAGGCGGGACAAGGACGGACAAGGTGGGGCAATGAGTGACCAGGCGGGACAAGGAGGGACAAGGAGGGACAAGGAGGGACAAGGAGAGACAAGGAGTGACAATGTGGGGCAATGAGGGGCAATGAGGTACAAGGACGGACACGGATGGAATAGGAGGGACAATGAGGGACGAGGAGGGAAAAGGAGGGACAAGAACGGATAAGGAGGGACCAGTAGGGACAAGGAGGAACAAGCATGGACAATGAGGGACAAGGAGCGACACGGAGGGAGAAGGAGGGAAAGGATGGTCACGGAGGGTCAAGGAGGGGCGAGGATGAACAAGGAGGGACACGGAGGGACAAGGTTGGGCAAAGAGGGACAAGGAGTGGCGATTAGGGACAAGGAGGGAAAAAGAGGGACAATGGTGGGACAAGGAGGGACAAGGAGGGACAAGGAGTGACAAGGAGGGAAAAAGAGGGACAATGGTGGGTCAAGGAGGGACAAGGAGTGACAAGGA
Source organism: Polietes domitor (assembly GCA_947397865.1). Taxonomy (NCBI): domain Eukaryota; kingdom Metazoa; phylum Arthropoda; class Insecta; order Diptera; family Muscidae; genus Polietes; species Polietes domitor. The sequence goes on from OX377623.1 coordinate 4,387,719, forward strand.
CGGACAATGAGATGGTCACGGAGGGACGAGTTTGGACAAGGAGGGGCGATGAGGGACAAGGATGGACAAGGAAGCACAAGGAGGGACAAGGAGTGAAAAGGTGGGTAGGACAATGAGGGACGAGGAGGGACAAGGAGAGACAAGAACGGACAAGGAGGGACCAGTAGGGACAAGGAATGACACGGAAGGTCAATGAGGGGCAATGAGCGACAATGAGGGGCAATGAGTGACAAGTAGGGACAAGGAGGGACCAGAAGGGACAAGGAGGGACAAGGAGGGACAAGGAGGGACTAGGAGGGACAAGGAGGGACAAGGAGGGACCAGGAGGGACAAGGAGGGGCAAGGAATGACAAGGAGGGAAAATGAGGGACAAGAATTGGCAATGAGGGAGAAGGAGGGAAAAGGACGGAAAAAGAGCGACAAGCAGGGACAATAAGGGAAACGGAGGGGCAAGGATTGACAAGGAGGGGCAATGATGGACTAGGAGGGACAAGGAGGAACAAGCAGCGACAATGAGGGACAAGGCAGGGGCAATGAGGGAAAAGGAGGGGCACTAATGGACAAGGAGTGACAAGGAGGGACAAGGAGGGACAAGGAGGGACAAGGAGGGAAAATGAGGGAAAATGAGGGACAAGGATGGATAATGAGGGGCAATAAGGGACAGAGAGGAACATGCAGGGACAAGGAGGGGCAATAAGGGACAATGAGGGCCAAGGATGGACAATGTTGGGCAATGAAGGACAAGGAGGGACCAGTAGGGACAAGGAGGAACAAGCATGGACAATGAGGGACAAGGAGCGTCACGGAGGGACAGGGAGGGAAAAGGATGGTCACGGAGGGCCAAGGAGGGGCGAGGATGAACAAGGAGGGACACGGAGGGACAAGGTTGGGCAATGAGGGACAAGGACTGGCAATTAGGGACAAGGAGGGAAAAAGAGGGACAATGGTGGGACAAGGAGTGACAAGGACGGACAATGAGGGAAAAGGATGGTCACGGAGGGACGAGGATGGACAAGGAGGGACAAGGTTGGGCAAGGAGGGACAAGGTTGGACAAGGTGGGGCAATGAGGGACAAGCAGGTACAATCAGGGACAAGGTGGGACAAGGAGGGTCAAGGATGGACAAGGGGAGTCAAGTTAGGGACATGGATGGACGCGGTAATGAGGGACACGGAGGGACAAGGTTGGGCAATGAGGGACAAGGAGTGACAATGAGGGGCAATGAGGTTCAAGGACGGACAAGGAGGAACAATGAGGGACGAGGAGGGACAAGGAGAGACAATAACGAAAAAGAACGGACAAGGAGGGACCAGTAGTGATAAGGAATGACACGGAAGGTCAATGAGGGACAATGAGGGGCAATGAGTGACAAGCAGGGACAAGGAGGGACAAGAAGGGACAATGAGGGACACGGAGGGACCAGGAGGGACAAGGAGGGGCAAGGAATGACAAGGAATGACAAGGAGGGAAAATGAGGGACAAGGATTGGCAATGAGGGACAAGGAGGGAAAAGGACGGAAAAAGAGCGACAAGCAGGGACAATAAGGGAAACGGAGGGACAAGGAGGGGCAAGGATTGACAAGAAGGGGCAATGAGGGACTAGGAGGGGCAAGGAGGAACAAGCAGGGACAATGAGGGACAAGGCAGGGACAAGGAGGGGCAATGAGGGAAAAGGAGGGGCACGAATGGACAAGGAGTGGCAAGGAGGGAAAATGAGGGACAAGGATGGAGAATGAGAGGAACAAGCAGGGACAATGAGGGGCAATGAGGGACAATGAGGGACAAGGAGTGGCTATGAGGGGCAATGAGGTACAAGGACGGACAAGGAGTGACGCGGATGGACAATGAGGGACGAGGAGGGACAAGGAGCGACAACAACGGAAAAGAAGGGATAATGAGGGACAACGAGGGACAAGGAATGACAAGGAGGGTCAATGAGCGAAAATGAGGGACAATGCGGGACAAGGTGGGACCAGGAGGGAGAAGGAGGGGCAAGGAAGGACAAGGAGGGACAAGGAGTGGCAATGAGGGACAAGGAGGGAAAATTACGGAAAAGGAGCGACAAGCAGGGACAAGGAGGGACAAGATGGGACAAGGAGCGACAAGGATTGACAAGAAGGGACAATGAGGGACAAGGAGAAACAAGCAGGGACAATGAGGGACAAGAAGGGACAAGGATGGACAATGAGAGGCAATGAGGGACACGGAGGGACAAGGTTGGGCAATGAGGGAGGAGGGACAAGAACGGACAAGGTTGGAACAGTAGGGGCAAGGAGGGACAAGGAATGACAAGGAGGGTCAATGAGAGGCAATGAGCGACAATAAGGGACAAGGAGGGACAAGGTGGGACCAGGAGGGACAAGGAAGGACAAGGATGGAAAAGGAGGGACAAGGAGGGCAAGATGGGTCAAGTAGGGACAAGGAGGGGCAATGAGGTACAAGGACGGACACGGAGGGACCCGGATGGAAAAGGAGGGACAGTGAGGGACGAGGAGGGGCAATTAGGGACAAGGAGTTAAAAGGATGGACAAGGAGGGAAAAGGAGGGACAAGGACGGACAAGGTTGGGCAATGAGGGACAAGGAGTGGCAATTAGGGACAAGGAGGGAAAAAGAGGGATAATGGTGGGACAAGGAAGGACAAGGAGGGACAAAAAGGGACAAGGAGGGACAAGGAGGGACAAGGAGGGACAAGGAGGGACAAGGAGTGACAATGAGGGACAATGACGGAAAAGGAGTGACAAGGAGGGACAAGGACGGAAAAGGAGGGACAAGGTGGGACCAGGAGGAACAAGGAGTGGCAATGAGGGACAAGGACGGAAAAGGAGGGACAAGCAGGGACAAGGAGGGAAAAGGAGGAAAAAGGAGGAAAAAGGAGGGACAAGATGGGACAATGAGGGACAAGGAGGGACAAGGATTGACAAGGAGGGACAAGATGGGACAAGTGGGGACAAGAACGGACAAGGAGGGTCAATGAGGGACAAGGAGGGACAAGGTAGGGCAATGAGTGACAAGGAGGGACAAGAAGGGACAAGGTGGGGCAATGAGTGACCAGGAGGGACAAGGTGGGACCAGGCTGGACAAGGACGGACAAGGAGGGACAAGGATTGACAAGGAGGGGCAATGAGGGACAAGGAGGAACAAGCAGGGACAATGAGGGACCAGAAGGGACAAGGAGCGACACGGAGGGACAGGGAGGTACAATGTTGGGCAATGAGGGACAAGGAGGGACAAGGAAGGGCAATGAGAGACAAGGAGGGACAAGGACTTAAAAGGAGGGACAAGGAGTGACAAGGAGGGAAAAGGAGGGAAAAGGAGGGAAAAGGAGGACAAGGAGGGACAAGGTTTGGTAATGAGGGACAAGTAGGGACAAGGACTGGCAATTAGGGACAAGGAGGGAAAAAGAGGGACAAGGAGGGACTAGTAGGGACAAGGAGGGACAAGGAGGGACAAGGAGGGACAAGGATGGATAAGGAGGGACCAGTAGGGACAAGGAGGGACAAGGAGGGACCAGTAGGGACAAGGAGGAACAAGCATGGACAATGAGGGACAAGGAGTGACACGGAGGGACAGGGAGGGAAAAGGAGGGAAAAGGATGGTCACGGAGGGTCAAGGAGGGACGAGGTTGAACAAGGAGGGACACGGAGGGACAAGGTTGGGCAATGAGGGACAAGGAGGGACAAGGAGTGACAATTAGGGACAAGGAGGGAAAAAGAGGGACAATGGTGGGACAAGGAGGAACAAGGACGGACAAGGAGGGACAAGGAGGAACAATGAGGGACAAGGAGGGACATGGAGGAACAAGGAGTGACAAGGAGGGATAAGGAGTGGCAATGAGGTACAATGACGCACACGGAGGGACACGATTGGAAAAGGAGGGACAAGGAAGGAAAAGGAGGGACAAGGAGTGACAAGGAGGGACAATGAGAGACAAGGTCGGGCAATGAGGGACAAGGAGGGAAAGGCAGGACAAGGATGGACAAGGAGTGGAAATGAGGTGCAATGAGGGACAAGGAGGGTCAAGGAGAGACAATGATGGAAAAGGATGGGGCAATGATGGACAAGGAGGGCAAGGAGTGGCAATGGTGGGCAATGAGGTTCAAGCAGGGACAAAGAGGGACAAGGAGTGACAAGGAGGGACAAGGAGGTACAATGAGGTACAATGAGGGACAAGGAGGGACAATGATGGACAAGGAGGAAAAAGGAGGAACAAGGAGGGACAAGGAGGAGCAAGGAGGGACAAGGAGTGACAAGTGGGAAAAGGAGTGACAAGGAGGGAAAATGATGGACAGGGAGGGACAAGGAGTGGCAATGAGTGGCAATGATGGACAAGGAGGGACAAGAGTGGACAAGGAGGAACAAAGTGGGACAAGGAGGGACATGGAGGTACAAGGAGGGACAATGATGGACAAGGAGGAAGAAGGAGGAACAAGGAGGAGCAAGGAGTGACAAGTGGGAAAAGGAGGGAAAAGGAGTGACAAGGAGGGACAATGATGGACAAGGAGGGACAGGGAGGGACAAGGAGTGGCAATGAGCGGCAATGATGGACAAGGAGGGACAAGAATGGACAAGGAGGAACAAAGTGGGACAAGGAGGGACATGGAGGTACAAGGAGGGACAATGATGGACAAGGAGGAACAAGGAGGAGCAAGGAGGGACAAGGAGTGACAAGTGGGAAAAGGAGCGAAAAGGAGTGACAAGGAGGGACAAGAAGGGATAATGAGGGACACGCAGCGACAAGGAGGGGCAAGGAGTGACAAGGAGGGACAAGGAGTGACAAGAAGGGAAAAGGATTGACAAGGAGGGACAATGAGGGAAAAGGACGGAAAAGGAGCGACAAGGAGGGACAATGTGGGACAAGGAATGTCATGGAGCGTCAAGGAGGGTCAAGGAGAGACAATGAGGGACAAGGAGTGACAACTAGGGACAAGGATGGAGGGACAAGGTTGGGCAATGAGCGACAAGGAGGGACAAGGAGTGGCAATTAGGGACAAGGAGGGAAAAAGAGGGACAATAGTGGGACAAGGAGGGACAAGGAGGGTCAATGAGGGACAAGGAGGGACAATGTGGGGCAATGAGTGACAAGGAGGGACAAGAAGGGACAAGGTGGGGCAATGAGTGACCAGGAGGGACAAGGTGGGACCAGGCTGGACAAGGACGGACAAGGAGGGACAAGGATTGACAAGGAGGGGCAATGAGGGACAAGGAGGAACAAGCAGGGACAATGAGGGACAAGAAGGGACAAGGAGCGACACGGAGGGACAGGGAGGTACAATGTTGGGCAATGAGGGACAAGGAGGGACAAGGAAGGGCAATGAGAGGCAAGGAGGGACAAGGACTTAAAAGGAGGGACAAGGAGTGACAAGGAGGGAAAAGGAGGGAAAAGGAGGGAAAAGGAGGACAAGGAGGGACAAGGTTTGGTAATGAGGGACAAGTAGGGACAAGGACTGGCAATTAGGGACAAGGAGGGAAAAAGAGGGACAAGGAGGGACTAGTAGGGACAAGGAGGGACAAGGAGGGACAAGGAGGGACAAGGAGGGACAAGGAGGGACAAGGAGGGACAAGGAGGGACAAGGAGGGACAAGGAGGGACAAGGCGGGACAAGGAGGGACAAGGATGGATAAGGAGGGACCAGTAGGGACAAGGAGGGACCAGTAGGGACAAGGAGGAACAAGCATGGACAATGAGGGACAAGGAGTGACACGGAGGGACAGGGAGGGAAAAGGAGGGAAAAGGATGGTCACGGAGGGTCAAGGAGGGGCGAGGTTGAACAAGGAGGGACACGGAGGGACAAGGTTGGGCAATGAGGGACAAGGAGGGACAAGGAGTGACAATTAGGGACAAGGAGGGAAAAAGAGGGACAATGGTGGGACAAGGAGGAACAAGGACGGACAAGGAGGGACAAGGAGGAACAATGAGGGACAAGGAGGAACATGGAGGAACAAGGAGTGACAAGGAGGGATAAGGAGTGGCAATGAGGTACAAGGACGAACACGGAGGGACACGATTGGAAAAGGAGGGACAAGGAAGGAAAAGGAGGGACAAGGAGTGACAAGGAGGGACAATGAGAGACAAGGTCGGGCAATGAGGGACAAGGAGGGAAAGGCAGGACAAGGATAGACAAGGAGTGGAAATGAGGTGCAATGAGGGACAAGGAGGGTCAAGGAGAGACAATGATGGAAAAGGATGGGGCAATGATGTACAAGGAGGGCAAGGAGTGGCAATGGTGGGCAATGAGGTTCAAGCAGGGACAAAGAGGGACAAGGAGTGACAAGGAGGGACAAGGAGGTACAATGAGGTACAATGAGGGACAATGAGGGACAATGATGGACAAGGAGGAAAAAGGAGGGACAAGGAGGAACAAGGAGGAGCAAGGAGTGACAAGTGGGAAAAGGAGTGACAAGGAGGGAAAATGATGGACAGGGAGGGACAAGGAGTGGCAATGAGTGGCAATGAGGGACAAGGAGGGACAAGAACGGACAAGGAGGAACAAAGAGGGACATGGTGGTACAAGGAGGGACAAGGAGCGACAATGATGGACAAGGAGGAGCAAGGAGGGACAAGGAGTGACAAGTGGGAAAAGGAGCGAAAAGGAGTGACAAGAAGGGATAATGAGGGACACGCAGCGGCAAGGAGGGGCAAGGAGTGACAAGGAGGGACAAGGAGTGACAAGTAGGAACAAGAAGGGAAAAGGATTGACAAGGAGGGGCAAGGAGGGACAATGAGGGAAAAGGACGGAAAAGGAGCGACAAGGAGGGACAATGTGGGACAAGGAGGGACAATGATGGACAAGGAGGAAGAAGGAGGAACAAGGAGGAGCAAGGAGTGACAAGTGGGAAAAGGAGGGAAAAGGAGTGACAAGGAGGGACAATAATGGACAAGGAGGGACAGGGAGGGACAAGGAGTGGCAATGAGTGGCAATGATGGACAAGGAGGGACAAGAATGGACAAGGAGGAACAAAGTGGGACAAGGAGGGACATGGACGTACAAGGAGGGACAATGATGGACAAGGAGGAACAAGGAGGAGCAAGGAGGGACAAGGAGTGACAAGTGGGAAAAGGAGCGAAAAGGAGGGACAAGAAGGGATAATGGGGGACACGCAGCGACAAGGAGGGGCAAGGAGTGACAAGGAGGGACAAGGAGTGACAAGAAGGGAAAAGGATTGACAAGGAGGGACAATGAAGGAAAAGGAGCGACAAGGAGGGACAATGTGGGACAAGGAATGTCATGGAGCGTCAAGGAGGGTCAAGGAGAGACAATGAGGGACAAGGAGTGACAACTAGGGACAAGGATGGACAAGGAGTGTCAAAGAGGGACAAGGAGTGACAAGGAGGGTCAAGGCGGGATAAGGAGGGACAACAAGGATAAGGAGGGAAGAGGAGTGACAAGGAGTGCCAAGGAGGGACAAGGAGGGTCAAGCAGGGACAATGTGGGACAAGGAGTGACAATAATGTACAAGGAGTTACAAGGAGGGTCAAGGAGGGTCAAGGAGTGGCAATGAGTGGCAATGAGGGACAAGGAGGGAAATGAGGGACAAGGAGTGGTAATGAGGGACAAGGAGGGAAAAGGAGCGACAAGCAGGGACAGGGAGAGACAATGAGTGACAAGGAGCGACAAGCAGGGACAATGAGGGACAAGAAGCGACAAGGAGCGACACGGATGGACAAGGTGGGACAATCAGGGACAAGGAGGTACAAGGTTGGGCAATGAGGGACAAGGAGGGGCGATGAGGGATAAGGATGGACAAGGAAGCACAAGGAGGAACAAGGAGGGACAAGGAGGGGCAATGAGAGACAAGGAGGGACAAGGGCTTAAAAGGAGGGACAAGGAGGAACAAGTAGGGACAAGGTTGGGCAAGGAGGGACAAGGGACAAGGTTGGGCAATGAGGGACAAGAAGGGCGATGAGGGACAAGGAGAGACAAGAACGGACAAGGAGGGACCAATAGGGACAAGGAATGACACGGAGGGTCAATGAGGGGCAATGAGCGACAATGAGGGCAATGAGTGACAAGGAGGGACAAGGAGGGACAAGGAGGGACAAGGAGGGACAATGAGGGACAATGAGGGACAATGAGGGACACGGAGGGACAAGGAGGGACCAGGAGGGACAAGGAGGGGCAACGAATGACAAGGAGGGAAAATGAGGGACAAGGATTGGCAATGAGGGACAAGTAGGGAAAAGGACGGAAAAAGAGCGACAAGCAGGGACAATAAGGGAAACGGAGGGACAAGGATTAACAAGGGGGGCAATGAGGGACTAGGAGGGACAAGAAGGAACAAGCAGGGATAATGAGGGACAAGGAGGGACAAGGAGGGTCAATGATGAACAAGGTGGGTCAAGTTAGGTACATGGATGGACGCGGCAATGAGGGACACGGAGGGACAAGGTTGGGCAAGGAGGGACAAGGAGTGGCAATGAGGGGCAATGAGGTACAAGGACGGACAAGGAGGGACAATGAGGGACGAGGAGGGACGAGGAGGGACAAGGAGAGACAAAAACGGACAAGGAGGGACCAGTAGGGACAAGGAATGACACGGAGGGTCAATGAGGGGCAATGAGCGACAATGAGGGGCAATGAGCGACAATGAGGGGCAATGAGTGACAAGGAGGGACAAGGAAGGACAAGGTGGGAAAAGGAGGGATAATGAGGGACAAGGAGTGACAAGGAGGGACAAGGAGGGACAATGAGGGACAAAGACTGACAAGGAGGGAAATGAGGGAAAAGGAGGGACAAGGAGTGGTAATGCGGGACAAGGAGGGAAAAGGAGCGACAAGCAGGGACAGGGAGAGACAATGAGGGACAAGGAGGGACAGGGAAGGGCAAGGAGGGACAAGGAGTGGCAACGAGGGACAAGGAGGGAAAAGGAGCGACAAGCAGGGACAAGGAGGGGCAATGAGGGACAAGGAGTGGCAATGAGGGCCAAGGAGTGGCAATGAGGGGCAAGAACGGACAAGGAGGGACAAGAACGGACAAGGAGGGACAAGGAGGGACCAGGACGGTCAATGAGGGGCAATGAACGACAATGAGGGACAAGGAGGGGCAATGAGGGACAAGGAGTGGCAAGGAGGGGCAAGGGGGGACAAGGAGGAACAAGGAGGGACAAGAAGGGACAAGGTGGGGCAATGAGTGACCAGGAGGGACAATGAGGGACAAGGTGGGACCAGGCGGGACAAGGACGGAAAAGGAGGGACAAGCAGGGACAAGATGGACAATGAGGGACAAGGAGGGACAAGATGGGACAAGGAGCGACATGGAGGGACAGGTAGGGAAAAGGAGGGACAAGGTGGGACAATCAGGGACAAGGAGGTACAAGGTTGGGCAATGAGGGACAAGGAGGGGCGATGAGGGACAAGGATGGACAAGGAAGCACATGGAGGGACAAGGAAGGGCAATGAGAGACAAGGAGGGACAAGGACTTAAAAGGAGGGACAAGGAGTGACAAGGAGGAAAAGGAGGGAAAAGGAGGTACAAGGAGGGACAAGGTTGGGCAATGAGGGACAAGGAGGGTCAAGAAGGGACAAGGAGGGACAAGGAGTGACAAGGAGGGACAAGGAGGGAAATGGATGGTCACGGATGGACGAGGATGGACAAGGTTGGGCAATGAGGGACAAGGAGGGTCGATGAGGGACAAGGAAGCACAATGAGGACAAGGAGGAACAAGGGGGACAAGGAGGGGCAATGAGGGTCACTGAGGGACACGAAGGGACAAGGAGGGAAAAGGAGGGGCAAGGATGGGCAATGAGGGACAAGGAGGAACAAGCAGGGACAAGGAGGGGCCATGTGTGGCAATGAGGGACAATGAGGGGGAATTAGGGACAAGGATGGTCAAGGAGGGAAAAAGAGGGACAATGAGGGACAAAGAATGTCAACGAGGGTGAAGGAGGGTCAATGAGGGTCAAGGAGGGACAAGGAGAGACAAGGAGTGGCAATGTGGGGCAATGAGGTACAAGGACGGACACGGAGGGACACGGATGGAATAGGAGGGAGGGACAAGGAGGGAACAGGAGGTACAAGGTGGGACAAGGTTGGGTAATGAGGGACAAGGAGGGACAAGGAGTGGCAATTAGGGAAAAAGAGGGACAACGGTGGGACTTTGAGGGACGAGGAGGGAAAAGGAGGGACAAGAACGGATAAGGAGGGACCAGTAGGGACAAGGAGGGACCAGTGGGGACAATGAGGAACAAGCATGGACAATGAGGGATAAGGAGCGACACGGAGGGAAAAGGATGGTCACGAAGGGTCAAGGAGGCGCGAGGATGAACAAGGAGGGACAAGGTTGGGCAATGAGGGACAAGGAGTGGCAATTAGGGACAAGGAGGGAAAAGGACGGAAAAAGAGCGAAGAGCAGGGACAATAAGGGAAACGGTGGGACAAGGAGGGGCAAGGATTAACAAGGGGGCAATGAGGGACTAGGAGGGACAAGAACGGATAAGGAGTTACCAGTAGCGACAAGGAGGGACCAGTAGGGACAAGGAGGAGCAAGCAGGGACAATGAGGGAAAAGGATGGTCACAGAGGGTCAAGGAGGGGCGAGGATGAACACGGAGTGGCAATTAGGGACAAGGAGGGAAAAGGAGCGACAAGGAGGGACAAGGAGTGGCAACGAGGGACAAGGAGGGAAAAGGAGCGACAAGCAGGGACAAGGAGGGGCAATGAGGGACAAGGAGTGGCAATGAGGGCCAAGGAGTGGCAATGAGGGGCAAGAACGGACAAGGAGGGACAAGGAGGGACCAGGACGGTCAATGAGGGGCAATGAACGACAAAGAGGGGCAATGAGGGACAAGGAGGGACAAGGAGTGGCAAGGAGGGGCAAGGGGGGACAAGGAGGAACAAGGAGGGACAAGAAGGGACAAGGTGGGGCAATGAGTGACCAGGAGGGACAATGAGGGACAAGGTGGGACAAGGTGGGACCAGGCGGGACAAGGACGGAAAAGGAGGGACAAGCAGGGACAAGATGGACAATGAGGGACAAGATGGGACAAGGAGCGACACGGAGGGACAGGGAGGGAAAAGGAGGGACAAGGTGGGACAATCAGGGACAAGGAGGTACAAGGTTGGGCAATGAGGGACAAGGAGGGGCGATGAGGGACAAGGATGGACAAGGAAGCACAAGGAGGGACAAGGAGGGACAAGGAAGGGCAATGAGAGACAAGGAGGGACAAGGACTTAAAAGAGGGACAAGGAGTGACAAGGAGGAAAAGGAGGTACAAGGAGGGACAAGGTTGGGCAATGAGGGACAAGGAGGGTCAAGAAGGGACAAGGAGGGAAAAGGACGGAAAAAGAGCGACAAGCAGGGACAATAAGGGAAACGGTGGGACAAGGAGGGGCAAGGATTAACAAGGGGGCAATGAGGGACTAGGAGGGACAAGAACGGATAAGGAGTTACCAGTAGCGACAAGGAGGACAAGGAGGGACCAGTAGGGACAAGGAGGAGCAAGCAGGGACAATGAGGGACAAGGAGCGACACAGAGGGACAGGGAGGGAAAAGGATGGTCACAGTGGGTCAAGGAGGGGCGAGGATGAACACGGAGTGGCAATTAGGGACAAGGAGGGAAAAGGAGCGACAAGGAGGGACAAGGAGTGGCAACGAGGGACAAGGAGGGAAAAGGAGCGACAAGCAGGGACAAGGAGGGGCAATGAGGGACAAGGAGTGTCAATGAGGGCCAAGGAGTGGCAATGAGGGGCAAGAACGACAAGGAGGGGCAATGAGGGACAAGGAGGGACAAGGAGTGGCAAGGAGGGGCAAGGGGGGACAAGGAGGAACAAGGAGGGACAAGAAGGGACAAGGTGGGGCAATGAGTGACCAGGAGGGACAATGAGGGACAAGGTGGGACCAGGCGGGACAAGGACGGAAAAGGAGGGACAAGCAGGGACAAGATGGACAATGAGGGACAAGATGGGACAAGGAGCGACACGGAGGGACAGGGAGGGAAAAGGAGGGACAAGGTGGGACAATCAGGGACAAGGAGGTACAAGGTTGGGCAATGAGGGACAAGGAGGGGCGATGAGGGACAAGGATGGACAAGGAAGCACAAGGAGGGACAAGGAGGGACAAGGAAGGGCAATGAGAGACAAGGACTTAAAAGAGGGACAAGGAGTGACAAGGAGGAAAAGGAGGTACAAGGAGGGACAAGGTTGGGCAATGAGGGACAAGGAGGGTCAAGAAGGGACAAGGAGGGACAAGGAGTGACAAGGAGGGACAAGGAGGGAAATGGATGGTCACGGAGGGACGAGGATGGACAAGGAGGGACAAGGTTGGCAATGAGGGACAAGGAGGGGCGATGAGGGACAAGGAAGCACAAGGAGGACAAGGAGGAACAAGGGGGGACAAGGAGGAACAAGGAGGAACAAGCAGGGACAAGGAGGGGCCATGTGTGGAAATGAGGGACAATGAGGGGGAATTAGGGACAAGGATGGTCAAGGAGGGAAAAAGAGGGACAAAGAATGTCAACGAGGGTGAAGGAGGGTCAATGAGGGTCAAGGAGGGTCAATGAGGGTCAAGGAGGGACAAGGAGAGACAAGGAGTGGCAATGTGGGGCAATGAGGTACAAGGACGGACACGGAGGGACACGGATGGAATAGGAGGGAGGGACAAGGAGGGAACAGGAGGTACAAGGAGGGTCAAGGTTGGGTAATGAGGGACAAGGAGGGACAAGGAGTGGCAATTAGGGACAAGGAGGGAAAAAGAGGGACAATGGTGGGACAATGAGGGACGAGGAGGGAAAAGGAGGGACAAGAACGGATAAGGAGGGACCAGTAGGGACAAGGAGGGACCAGTAGGGACACGGAGGAACAAGCATGGACAATGAGGGACAAGGAGCGACACGGAGGGAAAAGGATGGTCACGAAGGGTCAAGGAGGGGCGAGGATGAACAAGGAGGGACACGGAGGGACACGGAGGGACAAGGTTGGGCAATGAGGGGCAAGGAGTGGCAATTAGGGACAAGGAGGGAAAAAGAGGGACAATGGTGGGACAAGGAGGGAAAAAGAGGGACAATGGTGCGACAAGGAGGGACATGGAGTGACAAGGACGGACAATGAGGGAAAAGGATGGTCACGGAGGGACTAGGATGGACAAGGAGGGACAAGGTTGGGCAAGGAGGGGCGATGAGGGACAAGGATGGACAAGGAAGCACAAGGAGGGACAAGGAGTGAAAAGGTGGCACAATGAGGGACAAGCAGGGACAAGGTGGGCCAAGGAGGGTCAAGGATGGACAGGGGGGGTCAAGTTAGGGACATGGATGGACGCGGCAATGAGGGACACGGAGGGACAAGGTTGGGCAATGAGGGACAATTAGTGGCAATGAGGTACAAAGACGGACAAGGAGGGACAATGAGGGACGAGGAGGGACAATGAGGGACGAGGAGGGACAAGGAGAGACAAGAACGGAAAAGAACGGACAAGGAGGGACAAGGAATGACACGGAAGGTCAATGAGGGGCAATGCGCCACAATGAGGGGCAATGAGTGACAAGTAGGGACAAGGAGGGACCAGAAGGGACAAGGAGTGACACGGAGGGACAAGGAGGGACAAGGAGGGGCAAGGAATGACAAGGATGGAAAATGAGGGACAAGGATTGGCAATGTGGGACAAGGAGGGAAAAGGACGGAAAAAGAGCGACAAGCAGGGACAATAAGGGAAACGGAGGGACAAGGAGGGGCAAGGATTGACAAGGAGGGGCAATGAGGGAGTAGGAGGGACAAGGAGGAACAAGCAGGGACAATGAGGGACAAGGCAGGGACAAGGAGGGGCAATGAGGGAAAAGAGGGGCAAGGAGCGACAACAACGGAAAAGAAGGGATAAGGAGGGACAACGAGGGACAAGGAGGGTCAATGAGGGCAATGAGCGAAAATGAGGGACAAGGAGGGACAAGGAGGGACAAGGAGTGACAATGAGGGGCAATGAGGGACAATGCGGGAAAAGGTGGGACCAGGAGGGAGAAGGAGGGGCAAGGAAGGACAAGGAGGGACAAGAAGGGACAAGGAGCGACACGGAGGGACAGGGAGGGAAAAGGAGGGACAAGGTGGGACAATCAGGGACAAGGAGGTACAAGGTTGGGCAATGAGGGACAAGGAAGCACAAGGAGGGACAAGGAGGGACAAGGAAGGGCAATGAGAGACAAGGAGGGACAAGGACTTAAAAGGAGGGACAAGGAGTGACAAGGAGGAAAAGGAGGGAAAAGGAGGTACAAGGAGGGACAAGGTCGGGCAATGAGGGACAAGGAGGGTCAAGAAGGGACAAGGAGTGACAAGGAGGGGCAAGGAGGGGCAATGAGGGTCACTGAGGGACACGAAGGGACAAGGAGGGAAAAGGAGTGGCAAGGATGGGCAATGAGGGGCAATGAGGGACAAGGAGGAACAAGCAGGGACAAGGAGGGGCCATGTGTGGCAATGAGGGACAATGAAGGGGAATTAGGGACAAGGATAGTCAAGGAGGGAAAAAGAGGGACAATGAGGGACAAAGAATGTCAACGAGGGTGAAGGAGGGTCAATGAGGGTCAATGAGGGTCAATGAGGGTCAAGGAGGGACAAGGAGAGACAAGGAGTGGCAATGTGGGGCAATGAGGTACAAGGACGGACACGGAGGGACACGGATGGAATAGGAGGGAGGGACAAGGAGGGAACAGGAGGGACAAGGTTGGGTAATGAGGGACAAGGAGGGACAAGGAGTGGCAATTAGGGACAAGGAGGGAAAAAGAGGGACAATGGTGGGACAATGAAGGAAAAGGAGGGACAAGAACGGATAAGGAGGGACCAGTAGGGACAAGGAGGGACCAGTAGGGACAAGGAGGAACAAGCATGGACAATGAGGGATAAGGAGCGACACGGAGGGAAAAGGATGGTCACGAAGGGTCAAGGAGGGGCGAGGATGAACATGGAGGGACAAGGTTGGGCAATGAGGGACAAGGAGTGGCAATTAGGGACAAGGAGGGAAAAGGACGGGAAAAGAGCGACAAGCAGGGACAATAAGGGAAACGGTGGGACAAGGAGGGGCAAGGATTAACAAGGGGGCAATGAGGGACTAGGAGGGACAAGAACGGATAAGGAGTTACCAGTAGCGACAAGGAGGACAAGGAGGGACCAGTAGGGACAAGGAGGAGCAAGCAGGGACAATGAGGGACAAGGAGCGACACAGAGGGACAGGGAGGGAAAAGGATGGTCACGGAGGGTCAAGTAGGGGCGAGGATGAACAAGGAGTGCCAATTAGGGACAAGGAGGGAAAAGGAGCGACAAGCAGGGACAGGGAGAGACAATGAGTGGCAAGGAGGGACAGGGAGGGGCAAGGAGGGACAAGGAGTGGCAACGAGGGACAAGGAGGGAAAAGGATCGACAAGCAGGGACAATGAGGGACAAGGAGCGACACGAAGGGACAAGGTGGGACAATCAGGGACAAGGAGGTACAAGGTTGGGCAATGAGGGACAAGGAGGGGCGATGAGGGACAAGGATGGACAATGAAGCACAAGGAGGGACAAGGAGGAACAAGGAGGGACAAGGAGTGACAAGGAGGGACAATGAGGGACAAGGAAGGGCGATGAGGGACAAGGATGGACAAGGAAGCACAAGGAGGGACAAGGAGTAACAAGGAGTGAAAAGGTGGGGCAGGGAGGGACAATGAGGGACAATCAGGGACAAGCAGGGACAAGGTGGGACAAGGAGGATCAATGATGGACAAGGGGGATCAAGTTAGGGACATGGATGGACGCGGCAATGAGGGACACAGAGGGACAAGGTTGGGCAATGAGGGACAAGGAGTGGCAATGAGGGGCAATGAGGTACAAGGACGGACAAGGAGGGACAATGAGGGACGAGGAGGGACAAGGAGAGACAAGAACGGACAAGGAGGGACCAATAGGGACAAGGAATGACACGGAGGGTCAATGAGGGGCAATGAGCGACAATGAGGGGCAATGAGTGACAAGGAGGGACAAGGAGGACAAGGAGGGACAAGGAGGGACAAGGAGGGACAAGGAGGGACAATGAGGGACAATTAGGGACAATGAGGGACATGAGGGACACGGAGGGACAAGGAGGGACCAGGAGGGACAAGGAGGGGCAACGAATGACAAGGAGGGAAAATGAGGGACAAGGATTGGCAATGAGGGACAAGTAGGGAAAAGGACGGAAAAAGAGCGACAAGCAGGGACAATAAGGGAAACGGAGGGACAAGGAGGGGCAAGGATTAACAAAGGGGGCAATGAGGGACTAGGAGTGACAAGAAGGAACAAGCAGGGACAATGAGGGACAAGGAGGGACAAGGAGGGACAATGAGGGACAAGGAGGGACAAGGAGGGACAGGGAGGGACAAGGAGGGTCAATGATGAACAAGGGGGGTCAAGTTAGGTACATGGATGGACGCGGCAATGAGGGACACGGAGGGACAAGGTTGGGCAAGGAGGGACAAGGAGTGGCAATGAGGGGCAATGAGGTACAAGGACGGACAAGGAGGGACAATGAGGGACGAGGAGGGACAAGGAGAGACAAGAACGGACAAGGAGGGACCAGTAGGGACAAGGAGGGACAAGGAATGACACGGAGGGTCAATGAGGGGCAATGAGCGACAATGAGGGGCAATGAGTGACAAGGAGGGACAAGGAAGGACAAGGTGGGAAAAGGAGGGATAAGGAGGGACAAGGAGTGACAAGGAGGGACAATGAGGGACAAAGAGTGACAAGGAGGGAAAAGGAGGGACAAGGAGTGGTAATGCGGGACAAGGAGGGAAAAGGAGCGACAAGCAGGGAGAGGGAGAGACAATGAGGGACAAGGAGGGACAAGGAGGGCAAGGAGGGACAAGGAGTGGCAACGAGGGACAAGGAGGAAAGAGGAGCGACAAGCAGGGACAAGGAGGGGCAATGAGGGACAAGGAGTGGCAATGAGGGCCAAGGAGTGGCAATGAGGGGCAAGAACGGACAAGGAGGGACAAGAACGGACAAGGACGGAAAAGGAGGGACAAGATGGACAATGAGGGACAAGGAGGGACAAGATGGGACAAGGAGCGACACAGAGGGACAGGGAGGGAAAAGGAGGGACAAGGTGGGACAATCAGGGACAAGGAGGTACAAGGTTGGGCAATGAGGGACAAGGAGGGGCGATGAGGGACAAGGATGGACAAGGAAGCACAAGGAGGGACAAGGAGGGACAAGGAAGGACAAGGAAGGGCAATGAGAGACAAGGAGGGACAAGGACTTAAAAGGAGGGACAAGGAGTGACAAGGAGGAAAAGGAGGTACAAGGAGGGACAAGGTTGGGCAATGAGGGACAAGGAGGGTCAAGAAGGGACAAGGAGGGACAAGGAGTGACAAGGAGGGACAAGGAGGGAAATGGATGGTCACGGAGGGACGAGGATGGACAAGGAGGGACAAGGTTGGCAATGAGGGACAAGGAGGGGCGATGAGGGACAAGGAAGCACAAGGAGGACAAGGAGGAACAAGGGGGACAAGGTGGGACAAGGAGGGGCAATGAGGGTCACTGAGGGAAATGAAGGGACAAGGAGGGAAAAGGAGGGGCAAGGATGGGCAATGAGGGGCAATGAGGGACAAGGAGGAACAAGCAGGGACAAGGAGGGGCCATGTGTGGCAATGAGGGACAATGAGGGGGAATTAGGGACAAGGATGGTCAAGGAGGGAAAAAGAGGGACAATGAGGGACAAAAAATGTCAACGAGGGTGAAGGAGGGTCAATGAGGGTCAAGGAGGGTCAATGAGGGTCAAGGAGGGACAAGGAGAGACAAGGAGTGGCAATGTGGGGCAATGAGGTACAAGGACGGACACGGAGGGTCACGGATGGAATAGGAGGGAGGGACAAGGAGGGAACAGGAGGTACAAGGAGGGACAAGGTTGGGTAATGAGGGACAAGGAGGGACAAGGAGTGGCAATTAGGGACAAGGAGGGAAAAAGAGGGACAATGGTGGAACAATGAGGGACGAGGAGGGAAAAGGAGGGACAAGAACGGATAAGGAGGGACCAGTAGGGACAAGGAGGGACTAGTAGGGACAAGGAGGAACAAGCATGGACAATGAGGGACAAGGAGCGACACGGAGGGAAAAGGATGGTCACGAAGGGTCAAGGAGGGGCGAGGATGAACAAGGAGGGACACGGAGGGACACAGAGGGACAAGGTTGGGCAATGAGGGACAAGGAGTGGCAATTAGGGACAAGGAGGGAAAAAGAGGGACAATGGTGGGACAAGGAGGGAAAAAGAGGGACAATGGTGTGACAAGGAGGGACAAGGAGTGACAAGGACGGACAATGAGGGAAAAGGGTGGTCACGGAGGGACTAGGATGGACATGGAGGGACAAGGTTGGGCAAGGAGGGGCGATGAGGGACAAGGATGGACAAGGAAGCACAAGGAGGGACAAGGAGTGAAAAGGTGGCGCAATGAGGGACAAGCAGGGACAAGGTGGGCCAAGGAGGGTCAAGGATGGACAAGGGGGGTCAAGTTAGGGACATGGATGGACGCGGCAATGAGGGACACGGAGGGACAAGGTTGGGCAATGAGGGACGAGGAGGGACAATGAGGGACGAGGAGGGACAAGGAGAGACAAGAACGGAAAAGAACGGACAAGGAGGGACAAGGAATGACACGGAAGGTCAATGAGGGGCAATGCGCGACAATGAGGAGCAATGAGTGACAAGTAGGGACAAGGAGGGACCAGAAGGGACAAGGAGTGACACGGAGGGACAAGGAGGGACAAGGAGGGGCAAGGAATGACAAGGATGGAAAATGAGAGACAAGGATTGGCAATGTGGGACAAGGAGGGAAAAGGACGGAAAAAGAGCGACAAGCAGGGACAATAAGGGAAACGGAGGGACAAGGAGGGGCAAGGATTGACAAGGAGGGGCAATGAGGGACTAGGACGGACAAGGAGGAACAAGCAGGGACAATGAGGGACAAGGCAGGGACAAGGAGGGGCAATGAAGGAAAAGAGGGGCACGAATGGACAAGGAGTGACAATGAGGGAAAATGAGGGACAAGGATGGAGAATGAGGGGCAATAAGGGACATAGAGGAACAAGCAGGGACAAGGAGGGGCAATGAGGGGCAACAAGGGACAATGAGGGACAATGAGGGACAATGAGGGCCAAGGTTGGGCAATGAGGGACAAGGAGTGGCTATGAGGGGCAATGAGGTACAAGGAGTGACACGGATGGACAATGAGGGACGAGGAGGGACAAGTGCGACAACAACGGAAAAGAAGGGATAAGGAGGGACAACGAGGGACAAGGAGGGTCAATGAGGGCAATGAGCGAAAATGAGGGACAAGGAGGGACAAGGAGGGACAAGGAGTGACAATGAGGGGCAATGAAGGACAATGCGGGACAAGGTGGGACCAGGAGGGAGAAGAAGGGGCAAGGAAGGACAGGGAGGGACAAGAAGGGACAAGGAGTGGCAAGGAGGGACAAGGAGGGAAAAGGATGGTAACGGAGGGACGAGGATGGACAAGGAGGGACAAGGTTGGGTAATGAGGGACAAGGAGGGGCGATGAGGAACAAGGATGGACATGGATGGACAAGGAAGCACAAGGAGGAACAAGAGGGGTCAAGCAGGGACAAGGAGGGACAATGAGGGACAAGCAGGGACAAGGAGGGACAAGGAGGGACAAGGAGGGAAAAGGAGGGACAAGGTGGGACAATGAGGGACAAGGATTGATAAGGAGGGACAAGATGGGACAAGGACGGACAAGGAGGGACAAGGATTGACAAGTAGGGGCAATGAGGGACAAGGAGGAACAAGCAGGGACAAGGAGGTATAAGGTTGGGCAAGGAGGGGCGATGAGGGACAAGGATGGGCAAGGAAGCACAAGGAGGGACAAGGAAGAGCAATGAGAGACAAGGAGGTGCAAGGACTTAAAAGGAGGGACAATGAGTGACAAGGAGGGAAAAGGAGGGACAAAGAGGGACAAGGTTGGGCAATGAGGGACAAGGAGTGGCAATTAGGGACAAGGATGGAAAAAGAGGGACAATGGTGGGACAAGGAGGGACAAGAAGGGACAAGGAGGGACAAGGAGGGACAAGAAGTGACAAGGAGGGACAAGGAGTGACAAGGAGGGAAAAGGATGGTCACGGAGGGACGAGGATGGACAAGGAGGGAAAAGGTTGGGCAATGAGGGACAAGGAGGGGCGATGAACAAGGATGGACAAGGAAGCACAAGGAAGCACAAGGAGGACAAGGGTGGACAAGGAGGGGCAATGAGAGACACTGAGGGACACGAAGGGACAAGGAGGGAAAAGGAGGGGCAAGGATGGGCAATGAGGGACAAGGAGGAACAAGCAGAGACAAGGAGGGGCCATGTGTGGCAATGTGGGACAATGAATGGGAATTAGGGACAGGGATGGTCAAGGAGGGAAAAAGAGGGACAATGAGGGACAAAGAATGTCAACGAGGGTGAAGGAGGGTCAATGAGGTTCAAGGAGGGTCAATGAGGGTCAAGGAGGGACAAGGAGGGACAAGGAGGGACAAGGAGGGACAAGGAGGGACAAGGAGGGACAAGGAGAGACAAGGAGTGGCAATGTGGGGCAATGAGGGCCATTGAGGTACAAGGACGGACACGGAGGGACACGGATGGAATAGGAGGGACAATGAGGGACGAGGAGGGAAAAGGAGGGACAAGAACGTATAAGGAGGGACCAGTAGGGACAAGGAGGGACCAGTAGGGACAAGGAGGTATAAGCATGTGCAATGAGGGACAAGGAGTGGCAATTAGGGACAAGGAGGGGCGATGAGGAACAAGGATGGACAAGGAAGCACAAGGAAGCACAAGGAGGACAAGGGTGGACAAGGAGGGGCAATGAGAGACACTGAGGGACACGAAGGGACAAGGAGGGAAAAGGAGGGGCAAGGATGGGCAATGAGGGACAAGGAGGAACAAGCAGAGACAAGGAGGGGCCATGTGTGGCAATGTGGGACAATGAATGGGAATTAGGGACAGGGATGGTCAAGGAGGGAAAAAGAGGGACAAAGAATGTCAACGAGGGTGAAGGAGGGTCAATGAGGTTCAAGGAGGGTCAATGAGGGTCAAGGAGGGACAAGGAGGGACAAGGAGGGACAAGGAGGGACAAGGAGGGACAAGGAGAGACAAGGAGTGGCAATGTGGGGCAATGAGGGCCAATGAGGTACAAGGACGGACACGGAGGGACACGGATGGAATAGGAGGGACAATGAGGGACGAGGAGGGAAAAGGAGGGACAAGAACGTATAAGGAGGGACCAGTAGGGACAAGGAGGACAAGGAGGGACCAGTAGGGACAAGGAGGAATAAGCATGGGCAATGAGGGACAAGGAGTGGCAATTAGGGACAAGGAGGGAAAAAGAGGGATAATGGTGGGACAAGGAGGGAAAAAGAGGGACAATGGTGGGACAAGGAGGGACAAGGAAGGACAAGGAGTGACAAGGACGGACAATGAGGGAAAAGGATGGTCACGGAGGGACTAGGATGGACACGGAGGGACAAGGTTGGGCAATGAGGGACAAGGAGTGGCAATTAGGGACAAGGAGGGAAAAAGAGGGACAATGGTGGGACAAAGAGGGACAAGGAGTGTCAAGGACGGACAATGATGGAAAAGGATGGTCACGGAGGGACGAGGATGGACAAGGAGGGACAAGGTTGGGCAAGGAGGGACAAGGTTGGGAAAGGAGGGGCGATGAGGGACAAGGATGGACAAGGAAGCACAAGGAGGGACAAGGAGTGAAAAGGTGGGGCAATGAGGGACAAGGTGGGACAATGAGGGTCAAGGATGGACAAGGGGGGTCAAGTTAGGGACATGGATGGACGCGGCAATGAGGGACACGGAGGGACAAGGTTGGGCAATGAGGGAAAGGAGTGGCAATGAGGTACAAGGACGGACAAGGAGGGACAATGAGGGACGAGGAGGGACAAGGAGAGACAAGAACGGAAAAGAACGGACTAGGAGGGACCAGTAGGGACAAGGAATGACACGGAAGGTCAATGAGGGGCAATGAGTGACAAGGTTGGGAAAGGAGGGGCGATGAGGGACAAGGAGTGAAAAGGTGGGGCAATGAGGGACAAGGAGGGACAATGAGGGACACGGAGGGAAAAGGAGGGGCAAGGAATGACAAGGAGGGAAAATGAGGGACAAGGATTGGCAATGATGGACAAGGAGGGAAAAGGACGGAAAAAGAGCGACAAGCAGGGACAATAAGGGAAACGGAGGGACAAGGAGGGGCAACGAGGGACTAGGAGGGACAAGGAGGAACAAGCAGGGACAATGAGGGACAAGGCAGGGACAAGGAGGGGCAATGAGGGAAATGGAGGGGCACGAATGGACAAGGAGTGACAAGGAGGGAAAATGAGGGACAAGGATGGAGAATGAGGGGTAATAAGGGACAGAGAGGAACAAGCAGGGACAAGGAGGGCAATGAGGGACAATGAGGGCCAAGGATGGACAAGGTTGGGTAATGAGGGACAAGGAGTGGCAATGAGGTACAAGGACGGACAAGGAGTGACACGGATGGACAATGAGGGGCAATGAGGGACACGGAGGGACAATCCGGGACAAGGATTGAAAAGGAGGGGCACTGAGGGACAAGGAGGCACAAGGAGGAACAAGCAGGGACAATGAGGGACAATGAGGGACAAGGAGGGACAAGGTAGGGCAATGAGGGACAAGGAGGGGCGATGAGGGACAAGGAAGCAAAAGGAGGGACAAGTAGGGGCGATGAGGGACAAGCATGGACAAGGAAGCAAAAGGAGGGACAAGGAGGAACAAGGAGGGACAAGGAGTGACAAGGAGGGAAAAGGAGGGACAAGGGGTGACAAGGAGGGACAAGGTTGGGCAATGAGGGACAAGGTTGGACAAGGAGGGGCGATGAGGGACAAGGATGGACAAGGAAGCACAAGGAGGGACAAGGAGGGGCGATGAGGGACAAGGATGGACAAGGAAGCACAAGGAGGGACAAGGAGGAACAAGGGGGGACAAGCAGGGACAAGGAGGGGCAATGAGGGACACGAAGGGGCAAGGAGGGAAAAGGAGGGGCAAGGATGGGCAATGAGGGACAAGGAGGAACAAGCAGGGAAAAGGAGGGGCCATGCGTGGCAATGAGGGACAAAGAATGTCAACGAGGGTGAAGGAGGGTCAATGAGGGACAAGGAGAGACATGGATTGAAACGGAGGGAGAAGGAGGGACAAGAAGGGACAAGGAGGGAAAAGGAGTGAAAAGGAGGACAAGGAGTGGCTATGAGGTCAATGAGGGACAAGGAGGGACAAGGATGGACAAGGAGGGACCAGGAGGGGCAAGGAGGGAAAGGAGGGACAAGGAGAGACAATGAGGGAAAAGGAGGGACAAAGAGTTAAAAGGAGGGAAAGGAGGGACAAGGAGCGTCACGGAGGGACAGGGAGGGAAAAGGATGGTCACGGAGGGCCAAGGAGGGGCGAGGATGAACAAGGAGGGACACGGAGGGACAAGGTTGGGCAATGAGGGACAAGGACTGGCAATTAGGGACAAGGAGGGAAAAAGAGGGACAATGGTGGGACAAGGAGTGACAAGGACGGACAATGAGGGAAAAGGATGGTCACGGAGGGACGAGGATGGACAAGGTTGGGCAAGGAGGGACAAGGTTGGACAAGGAGGGGCGATGAGGGACAAGGATGGACAAGGAAGCACAAGGAGGGACAAGGAGTGAAAAGGTGGGGGAATGAGGGACAAGAAGGTACAATCAGGGACAAGGTGGGACAAGGAGGGTCAAGGATGGACAAGGGGAGTCAAGTTAGGGACATGGATGGACGCGGTAATGAGGGACACGGAGGGACAAGGTTGGGCAATGAGGGACAAGGAGTGGCAATGAGGGGCAATGAGGTACAAGGACGGACAAGGAGGGACAATGAGGGACGTGGAGGGACAAGGAGAGACAAGAACGAAAAAGAACGGACAAGGAGGGACCAGTAGGGATAAGGAATGACACGGAAGGTCAATGAGGGGCAATGAGCGACAATGAGGGGCAATGAGTGACAAGTAGGGACAAGGAGGGACAAGAAGGGACAAGGAGGGACAATGAGGGACACGGAGGGACAAGGAGGGACGAGGAGGGACAAGGAGGGGCAAGGAATGACAAGGAGGGAAAATGAGGGACAAGGATTGGCAATGAGGGACAAGGAGGGAAAAGGACGGAAAAAGAGCGACAAGCAGGGACAATAAGGGAAACGGAGGGACAAGGAGGGGCAAGGATTGACAAGAAGGGGCAATGAGGGACTATGAGGGGCAAGGAGGAACAATGAGGGACAAGGCAGGGACAAGGAGGGGCAATGAGGGAAAAGGAGGGGCACGAATGGACAAGGAGGGAAAATGAGGGACAAGGATGGAGAATGAGAGGAACAAGCAGGGACAAGGAGGGGCAATGAGGGACAATGAGGGACAAGGAGTGTCTATGAGGGGCAATGAGGTACAAGGACGGACAAGGAGTGACGCGGATGGACAATGAGGGACGAGGAGGGACAAGGAGCGACAACAACGGAAAAGAAGGGATAATGAGGGACAACGAGGGACAAGGAATGACAAGGAGGGTCAATGAGCGACAATGCGGGACAAGGTGGGACCAGGAGGGAGAAGGAGGGGCAAGGAAGGACAAGGAGGGACAAGGAGTGGCAATGAGGGACAAGGAGGGAAAATTACGGAAAAGGAGCGACAAGCAGGGACAAGATGGGACAAGGAGCGACAAGGATTGACAAGAAGGGACAATGAGGGACAAGGAGAAACAAGCAGGGACAATGAGGGACAAGAAGGGACAAGGAGCGACAAGGATGGACAATGAGGGGCAATGAGGGACACGGAGGGACAAGGTTGGGCAATGAGGGAGAAGGAGGGACAAGAACGGACAAGGAGGGAACAGTAGGGGCAAGGAGGGACAAGGAATGACAAGGAGGGTCAATGAGAGGCAATGAGCGACAATAAGAGACAAGGAGGGACAAGGTGGGACCAGGAGGGACAAGGAAGGACAAGGATGGAAAAGGAGGGACAAGGAGGGCAAGATGGGTCAAGTAGGGACAAGGAGGGGCAATGAGGTACAAGGACGGACAAGGGACAAGGAGGGACAATGAGGGACAATGACGGAAAAGGAGTGACAAGGAGGGACAAGGACGGAAAAGGAGGGACAAGGTGGGACCAGGAGGAACAAGGAGTGGCAATGAGGGACAAGGACGGAAAAGGAGGGACAAGCAGGGACAAGGAGGGAAAAGGAGGAAAAAGGAGGGACAAGATTGGGCAATGAGGGACAAGGATTGACAAGGAGGGACAAGATGGGACAAGTGGGGACAAGAACGGACAAGGAGGGACCAGGAGGGTCAATGAGGGACAAGGAGGGACAAGGTGGGGCAATGAGTGACAAGGAGGGACAAGAAGGGACAAGGTGGGGCAATGAGTGACCAGG
The DNA here is from genome assembly GCA_947397865.1 of Polietes domitor. Taxonomy (NCBI): domain Eukaryota; kingdom Metazoa; phylum Arthropoda; class Insecta; order Diptera; family Muscidae; genus Polietes; species Polietes domitor. Next base: position 4,413,094 of record OX377623.1, read on the forward strand.
AGGGACAAGGAGGGACAAGGTGGGACCAGGCTGGACAAGGACGGACAAGGAGGGACAAGGATTGACAAGGAGGAACAAGCAGGGCCAATGAGGGACAAGGAGCGACACGGAGGGACAGGGAGGTACAATGTTGGGCAATGAGGGACAAGGAAGAACAAGGAGGGACAAGGAAGGGCAAAGAGAGACAAGGAGGGACAAGGACTTAAAAGGAGGGACAAGGAGTGACAAGGAGGGAAAATGAGGGAAAAGGAGGGAAAAGGAGGGAAATGGAGGGAAAAGGAGGACAAGGAGGGACAAGGTTTGGTAATGAGGGACAAGTAGGGACAAGGACTGGCAATTAGGGACAAGGAGGGAAAAAGAGGGACAATGGTGGGACAAGGAGGAACAAGGACGGACAAGGAGGGACAAGGAGGAACAATGAGGGACAAGGAGGGACATGGAGGAACAAGGAGTGACAAGGAGGGATAAGGAGTGGCAATGAGGTACAAGGACGGACACGGAGGGACACGAATGGAAAAGGAGGGACAAGGAGGGACAAGGAGGGACAAGGAGTGACAAGGAGTGACAAGGAGTGACAAGGAGTGACAAGGAGGGACAATGAGAGACAAGGTCGGGCAATGAGGGACAAGGAGGGAAAGGCAGGACAAGGAGTGGAAATGAGGTGCAATGAGGGTCAAGGAGAGACAATGATGGAAAAGGATGGGGCAATGATGGACAAGGAGGGCAATGGTGGGCAATGAGGTTCAAGCAGGGACAAAGAGGGACAAGGAGTGACAAGGAGGGACAAGGAGGTACAATGAGGTACAATGAAGGACAAGGACGGACAATGAGGGACAAGGAGTGGCAGTGAGGGACAAGGACGGAAAAGGAGGGACAAGCAGGGACAAGGAGGGAAAAGGAGGAAAAAGGAGGAAAAAGGAGGGACAAGATGGGACAATGAGGGACAAGGAGGGACAAGGATTGACAAGGAGGGACCCATCTTGTCCCTCCTTGTCAAAAGGAGGGACAAGGAGTGACAAGGAGTGACAAGGAGGGACAATGAGAGACAAGGTCGGGCAATGAGGGACAAGGAGGGAAAGGCAGGACAAGGAGTGGAAATGAGGTGCAATGAGGGACAAGGAGGGTCAAGGAGAGACAATGATGGAAAAGGATGGGGCAATGATGGACAAGGAGGGCAAGGAGTGGCAATGGTGGGCAATGAGGTTCAAGCAGGGACAAAGAGGGACAAGGAGTGACAAGGAGGGACAAGGAGGTACAATAAGGTACAATGAGGGACAAGGAGGGACAATGATGGACAAGGAGGAAAAAGGAGGAACAAGGAGGGACAAGGAGGAACAAGGAGGAGCAAGGAGGGACAAGGAGTGACAAGTGGGAAAAGGAGTGACAAGGAGGGAAAATGATGGACAGGGAGGGACAAGGAGTGGCAATGAGTGGCAATGAGGGACAAGGAGGGACAAGAACGGACAAGGAGGAACAAAGAGGGACATGGTGGTACAAGGAGGGACAAGGAGCGACAATGATGGACAAGGAGGAGCAAGGAGGGACAAGGAGTGACAAGTGGGAAAAGGAGCGAAAAGGAGTGACAAGAAGGGATAATGAGGGACACGCAGCGGCAAGGAGGGGCAAGGAGTGACAAGGAGGGACAAGGAGTGACAAGTATGAACAAGAAGGGAAAAGGATTGACAAGGAGGGGCAAGGAGGGACAATGAGGGAAAAGGAGCGACAAGGAGGGACAATGTGGGACGAGGAATGTCATGGAGCGTCAAGGAGAGACAATGAGGGACAAGGAGTGACAACTAGGGACAAGGATGGACAAGGAGGGACAAGGAGTGACAAGGAGTGACAAGGAGGGTCAATGAGAGGCAATGAGGGACAAGGAGGGACGATAAGGGACAAGGAGCGACAACGTGGGACAAGGTGGGACAAGGTGGGACAAGGATGGACAAGGGGGGTCAAGGAGGCGCATGGATGGACGCGGCAATGAGGGACACGGAGGGACAAGGTTGGGCAATGAGGGACAAGGAGTGGCAATGAGGTACAAGGACGGACACGGATGGAAAAGGAGGGACAATGAGGGACAAGGACGGACAAGGAGGGACCAGTAGGGGCAAGGAGGGACAAGGAATGACAAGGAGGGTCAATGAGAGGCAATGAGCGACAATGAGGGACAAGGAGGGACAATAAGGGACAAGGACGGACAACGTGGGACCAGGAGGGACAATGAGGGCAATTAGGGACAAGGAGGGAAAAATAGGGACAATGGTGGGACAAGGATGGACAAGGAGGGACAAGGAGGGACAAGGAGGGAAAATGAGTGACAAGGAGGAACACGGAGTGACAAAGTACGGCAATGAGGGACAAGGAGGGACAAGCAGTAGCAAGCAGGGACAAGGTGGGACAAGGAGGGTCAAGGATGGACGAGGGGGGTCAAGGAGGGACATGGATGGACGCGGCAATGAGGGACACGGAGGGACAAAGTTGGGAAATGAGGGACAAGGAGTGGCAATGAGGGGCAGTGGGGGGCAATGAGGTACAAGGACGGACAATGAGAGACAAGGTCGGGCAATGAGGGACAAGGAGGGAAAGGCAGGACAAGGATGGACAAGGAGTGGAAATGAGGTGTAATGAGGGACAAGGAGGGTCAAGGAGAGACAATGATGGAAATGGATGGGGCAATGATGGACTAGGAGGGCAAGGAATGGCAATGGTGGGCAATGAGGTTCAAGCAGGGACAAAGAGGTACAAGGATGGACAAGGATGGACAAGGAGGGACAAGGAGGGACAAGGAGGTATAATGAGGGACAAGGAGGGACAATGATGGACAAGGAGGAAGAAGGAGGAACAAGGAGGGACAAGGAGGAGCAAGGAGGGACAAGGAGTGACAAGTGGGAAAAGGAGTGACAAGAAGGGACAAGGAGGGACAGGGAGGGACAAGGAGTGGCAATGAGTGGCAATGATGGACAAGGAGGGACAAGAATGGACAAGGAGGAACAAAGTGGGACAAGGAGGGACATGGAGGTACAAGGAGGGACAATGATGGACAAGGAGGAGCAAGGAGGGACAAGGAGTGACAAGTGGGAAAAGGAGCGAAAAGGAGTGACAAGGAGGGACAAGAAGGGATAATGAGGGACACGCAGCGACAAGGAGGGGCAAGGAGTGACAAGGAGGGCCAAGGAGTGACAAGAAGGGAAAAGGATTGACAAGGTGGGGCAAGGAGGGACAATGAGGGAAAAAGACGGAAAAGGAGCGACAAGGAGGGACAATGTGGGACAAGGAATGTCATGGAGCGTCAAGGAGGGTCAAGGAGAGACAATGAGGGACAAGGAGTGACAACTAGGGACAAGGATGGACAAGGAGGGACAAGGAGTGTCAAGGAGGGACAAGGAGTGACAAGGAGGGTCAAGGCGGGATAAGGAGGGACAACAAGGATAAGGAAGCACAAGGAAGCACAAGGAGGACAAGGGTGGACAAGGAGGGGCAATGAGGGACACTGAGGGACACGAAGGGACAAGGAGGGGCAAGGATGGGCAATGAGGGACAAGGAGGAACAAGCAGAGACAAGGAGGGGCCATGTGTGGCAATGAGGGACAATGAGGGGTAATTAGGGACAGGGATGGTCAAGGAGGGAAAAAGAGGGACAATGAGGGACAAAGAATGTCAACGAGGGTGAAGGAGGGTCAATGAGGTTCAAGGAGGGTCAATGAGGGTCAAGGAGGGTCAAGGAGGGTCAAGGAGGGTCAAGGAGGGTCAAGGAGGGACAAGGAGTGACAATGTGGGGCAATGAGGGCCAATGAGGTACAAGGACGGACACGGAGGGACACGGATGGAATAGGAGGGACAATGAGGGACGAGGAGCGAAAAGGAGGGACCAGTAGGGACAAGGAGGACAAGGAGGGACAAGGAGGGACAAGGAGGGACAAGGAGGGTCAAGCAGGGACAATGTGGGACAAGGAGTGACAATAATGTACAAGGAGTTACAAGGAGGGTCAAGGAGGGTCAAGGAGTGGCAATGAGTGGCAATGAGGGACAAGGAGGGACCAGGAGGGACAAGGAGGGAAAAGGAGGGACAAGATGGGACAATGAGGGACAAGGATTGATTAGGAGGGACAAGATGGGACAAGGACGGACAAGGAGGGACAAGGATTGACAAGTAGGGGCAATGAGGGACAAGGAGGAACAAGCAGGGACAAGGAGGTATAAGGTTGGGCAATGAGGGACAAGGAGGGGCGATGAGGGACAAGGATGGGCAAGGAAGCACAAGGAGGGACAAAGAAGAGCAATGAGAGACAAGGAGGGACAAGGACTTAAAAGGAGGGACAAGGAGTGACAAGGAGGGAAAAGGAGGGACAAGGTTGGGCAATGAGGGACAAGGAGGGACAAGGAGGGACAAGGAGTGACAAGGAGGGAAAAGGATGGTCACGGAGGGACGAGGATGGACAAGGAGGGAAAAGGTTGGGCAATGAGGGACAAGGAGGGGCGATGAGGAACAAGGATGGACAAGGAAGCACAAGGAAGCACAAGGAGGACAAGGGTGGACAAGGAGGGACAAGGAGGGGCAATGAGGGACACTGAGGGACACGAAGGGACAAGGAGGGGCAAGGATGGGCAATGAGGGACAAGGAGGAACAAGCAGAGACAAGGAGGGGCCATGTGTGGCAATGAGGGACAATGAGGGGTAATTAGGGACAGGGATGGTCAAGGAGGGAAAAAGAGGGACAATGAGGGACAAAGAATGTCAACGAGGGTGAAGGAGGGTCAATGAGGTTCAATGAGGGTCAATGAGGGTCAAGGAGGGTCAAGGAGGGTCAAGGAGGGACAAGGAGTGACAATGTGGGGCAATGAGGGCCAATGAGGTACAAGGACGGACACGGAGGGACACGGATGGAATAGGAGGGACAATGAGGGACGAGGAGCGAAAAGGAGGGACCAGTAGGGACAAGGAGGACAAGGAGGGACAAGTAGGGACAAGGAGGAACAAGCATGGGCAATGAGGGACAAGGAGTGGCAATTAGGGACAAGGAGGGAAAAAGAGGGATAATGGTGGGACAAAGAGGGACAAGGAGTGTCAAGGACGGACAATGAGGGAAAAGGATGGTCACGGAGGGACAAGGATGGACAAGGAGGGACAAGGAGGGACAAGGTTGGGCAAGGAGGGACAAGGTTGGGAAAGGAGGGGCGATGAGGGACAAGGAAGCACAAGGAGGGACAAGGAGTGAAAAGGTGGGGCAATGAGGGACAAGCAGGGACAATGAGGGTCAAGGATGGACAAGGGGGGTCAAGTTAGGGACATGGATGGACGCGGCAATGAGGGACAAGGTTGGGCAATGAGGGACAAGGAGTGGCAATGAGGGGCAATGAGGTACAAGGACGGACAAGGAGGGACAATGAGGGACGAGGAGGGACAAGGAGAGACAAGAACGGAAAAGAACGGACAAGGAGGGACCAGTAGGGACAAGGAATGACACGGAAGGTCAATGAGGGGCAATGAGTGACAAGGTTGGGAAAGGAGGGGCGATGAGGGACAAGGAAGCACAAGGAGGGACAAGGAGTGAAAAGGTGGGGCAATGAGGGACAAGGAGGGACACGGAGGGACAAGGAGGGGCAAGGAATGACAAGGAGGGAAAATGAGGGACAAGGATTGGCAATGAGGGACAAGGAGGGAAAAGGACGGAAAAAGAGCGACAAGCAGGGACAATAAGGGAAACGGAAGGACAAGGAGGGGCAACGAGGGACTAGGATGGACAAGGAGGAACAAGCAGGGACAATGAGGGACAAGGCAGGGACAAGAAGGGGCAATGAGGGAAAATGAGGGGCACGAATGGACAAGGAGTGACAAGGAGGGAAAATGAGGGACAAGGATGGAGAATGAGGGGTAATAAGGGACAGAGAGGAACAAGCAGGGACAAGGAGGGCAATGAGGGACAATGAGGGCCAAGGATGGACAAGGTTGGGCAATGAGGGACAAGGAGTGGCTATGAGGGGCAATGAGGTACAAGGACGGACAAGGAGTGACACGGATGGACAATGAGGGGCAATGAGGGACACGGAGGGACAATCCGGGACAAGGATTGAAAAGGAGGGGCACTGAGGGACAAGGAGGCACAAGGAGGAACAAGCAGGGACAATGAGGGACAAGGAGGGACAAGGTAGGGTAATGAGGGACAAGGAGGGGTGATGAGGGACAAGGAGGGAAAAAGAGGGACAAGGAGGGACAAGAAGGCACAAGGAGGGACAAGGAGTGACAAGGAGGGAAAAGGATGGTCACGGAGGGACGAGGATGAACAAGGAGGGACAATGTTGGGCAATGAGGGACAAGGAGGGGCGATGAGGGACAAGGATGGACAAGGAAGCACAAGGAGGGACAAGGAGGAACAAGGGGGGACAAGCAGGGACAAGGAGGGGCAATGAGGGACAAGGAGGGACACGAAGGGACAAGGAGGGAAAAGGAGGGGCAAGGATGGGCAATGAGGGACAAGGAGGAACAAGCAGGGAAAAGGAGGGGCCATGCGTGGCAATGAGGGACAAAGAATGTCAAGGAGGGTGAAGGAGGGTCAATGAGGGACAAGGAGAGACATGGATTGAAACGGAGGGAGAAGGAGGGACAAGAAGGGACAAGGAGGGAAAAGGAGTGAAAAGGAGGACAAGGAGTGGCTATGAGGTCAAGGAGGGACAAGGATGGACAAGGAGGGACCAGGAGGGGCAAGGAGGGAAAGGAGGGACAAGGAGAGACAATGAGGGAAAAGGAGGGACAAGGAGTTAGAAGGAGGGAAAGGAGGGACAAGGAGCGTCACGGAGGGACAGGGAGGGAAAAGGATGGTCACGGAGGGCCAAGGAGGGGCGAGGATGAACAAGGAGGGACACGGAGGGACAAGGTTGGGCAATGAGGGACAATGACTGGCAATTAGGGACAAGGAGGGAAAAAGAGGGACAATGGTGGGACAAGGAGTGACAAGGACGGACAATGAGGGAAAAGGATGGTCACGGAGGGACGAGGATGGACAAGGAGGGACAAGGTTGGGCAAGGAGGGACAAGGTTGGACAAGGAGGGGCGATGAGGGACAAGGATGGGCAAGGAAGCACAAGGAGGGACAAGGAGTGAAAAGGTGGGGCAATGAGGGACAAGCAGGGATAAGCAGGTACAATCAGGGACAAGGTGGGACAAGGAGGGTCAAGGATGGACAAGGGGAGTCAAGTTAGGGACATGGATGGACGCGGTAATGAGGGACACGGAGGGACAAGGTTGGACAATGAGGGACAAGGAGTGGCAATGAGGGGCAATGAGGTACAAGGACGGACAAGGAGGGACAATGAGGGACGAGGAGGGACAAGGAGAGACAAGAACGAAAAAGAACGGACAAGGAGGGACCAATAGGGACAAGGAATGACACGGAGGGTCAATGAGGGGCAATGAGCGACAATGAGTGACAAGGAGGGACAAGGAGGACAAGGAGGGACAAGGAGGGACAAGGAGGGACAAGGAGGGACAAGGAGGGACAATGAGGGACAATGAGGGACACGGAGGGACAAGGAAGGACAAGGAGGGGCAAGGAATGACAAGGAGGGAAAATGAGGGACAAGGATTGGCAATGAGGGACAAGGAGGGAAAAGGACGGAAAAAGAGCGACAAGCAGGGACAATAAGGGAAACGGAGAGACAAGGAGGGGCAAGGATTGACAAGAAGGGGCGAGGATGAACAAGGAGGGACAATGTTGGGCAATGAGGGACAAGGAGGGGCGATGAGGGACAAGGATGGACAAGGAAGCACAAGGAGGGACAATGAGGGACAACGAGGGGCAATGAGGGAAAAGGAGGGGCACGAATGGACAAGGAGTGACAAGGAGGGAAAATGAGGGACAAGGATGGAGAATGAGAGGAACAAGCAGGGACAAGAAGGGGCAATGAGGGACAATGAGGGACAAGGAGTGGCTATGAGGGGCAATGAGGTACAAGGACTGACAAGGAGTGACGCGGATGGAAAAGGAGGGACAGTGAGGGACGAGGAGGGGCAATTAGGGACAAGGAGTTAAAAGGATGGACAAGGAGGGAAAAGGAGGAAAAAGGAGGGACAAGATGGCAATGAGGGGCAATGAGGTACAAGGACGGACAAGGAGGGACAATGAGGGACGAGGAGGGACAAGGAGAGACAAGAACGAAAAAGAACGGACAAGGAGGGACCATTAGGGATAAGGAATGACACGGAAGGTCAATGAGGGGCAATGAGCGACAATGAGGGGCAATGAGTGAGAAGTAGGGACAAGGAGGGACAATGAGGGACACGGAGGGACAAGGAGGGACCAGGAGGGACAAGGAGGGACAAGGAGGGGCAAGGAATGACAAGGAGGGAAAATGAGGGACAAGGATTGGCAATGAGGGAAAAGGACGGAAAAAGAGCGACAAGCAGGGACAATAAGGGAAACGGAGGGACAAGGAGGGGCAAGGATTGACAAGAAGGGGCAATGAGGGACTAGGAGGGGCAAGGAGGAACAAGCAGGGACAATGAGGGACAAGGAGGGGCAATGAGGGAAAAGGAGGGGCACGAATGGACAAGGAGTGACAAGGAGGGAAAATGAGGGACAAGGATGGAGAATGAGAGGAACAAGCAGGGACAAGAAGGGGCAATGAGGGACAATGAGGGACAAGGAGTGGCTATGAGGGGCAATGAGGTACAAGGACGGACAAGGAGTGACGCGGATGGACAAGGAGGGACAGTGAGGGACGAGGAGGGGCAATTAGGGACAAGGAGTTAAAAGGATGGACAAGGAGGGAAAAGGAGGGACAAGATGGGACAATGAGGGACAAGGAGGGACAAGGATTGACAAGGAGGGACAAGAAGGAACAAGATGGGACAAGTGGGGACAAGAGCGGACAAGGAGGGACCAGGAGGGTCAATGAGGGACAAGGAGGGACAAGGTGGGGCAATGAGTGACAAGGAGGGACAAGAAGGGACAAGGTGGGGCAATGAGTGACCAGGAGGGACAAGGTGGGACCAGGCTGGACAAGGACGGACAAGGAGGGACAAGGATTGACAAGGAGGGGCAATGAGGGACAAGGAGGAACAAGCAGGGACAATGAGGGACAAGAAGGGACAAGGAGCGACACGGAGGGACAGGGAGGTACAATGTTGGGCAATGAGGGACAAGGAGGGACAAGGAAGAACAAGGAGGGACAAGGAAGAACAAGGAGGGACAAGGAAGGGCAATGAGAGACAAGGAGGGACAAGGAGTGACAAGGAGGGAAAAGGAGGGAAAAGGAGGGAAATGGAGGGAAAAGGAGGACAAGGAGGGACAAGGTTTGGTAATGAGGGACAAGTAGGGACAAGGACTGGCAATTAGGGACAAGGAGGGAAAAAGAGGGACAAGGAGGGACTAGTAGGGACAAGGAGCGACAAGGAGGGACAAGGAGGGACAAGGAGGGACAAGGATGGATAAGGAGGGACCAGTAGGGACAAGGAGGGACAAGGAGGAACAAGCATGGACAATGAGGGACAAGGAGTGACACGGAGGGACAGGGAGGGAAAAGGAGGGAAAAGGATGGTCACGGAGGGTCAAGGAGGGGCGAGGTTGAACAAGGAGGGACACGGAGGGACAAGGTTGGGCAATGAGGGACAAGGAGGGACAAGGAGTGACAATTAGGGACAAGGAGGGAAAAAGAGGGACAATGGTGGGACAAGGAGGAACAAGGACGGACAAGGAGGGACAAGGAGGAACAATGAGGGACAAGGAGGGACATGGAGGAACAAGGAGTGACAAGGAGGGATAAGGAGTGGCAATGAGGTACAAGGACGGACACGGAGGGACACGAATGGAAAAGGAGGGACAAGGAGGGACAAGGAGGGACAAGGAGTGACAAGGAGTGACAAGGAGGGACAATGAGAGACAAGGTCGGGCAATGAGGGACAAGGAGGGAAAGGCAGGACAAGGATGGACAAGGAGTGGAAATGAGGTGCAATGAGGGACAAGGAGGGTCAAGGAGAGACAATGATGGAAAAGGATGGGGCAATGATGGACAAGGAGGGCAAGGAGTGGCAATGGTGGGCAATGAGGTTCAAGCAGGGACAAAGAGGGACAAGGAGTGACAAGGAGGGACAAGGAGGTACAATGAGGGACAAGGAGGGACAATGATGGACAAGGAGGAACAAGGAGGGACAAGGAGGAGCAAGGAGGGACAAGGAGTGACAAGTGGGAAAAGGAGTGACAAGGAGGGAAAATGATGGACAGAGAGGGACAAGGAGTGGCAATGAGTGGCAATGAGGGACAAGGAGGGACAAGAACAGACAAGGAGGAACAAAGAGGGACATGGTGGTACAAGGAGCGACAATGATGGACAAGGAGGAGCAAGGAGGGACAAGGAGTGACAAGTGGGAAAAGGAGCGAAAAGGAGTGACAAGAAGGGATAATGAGGGACACGCAGCGGCAAGGAGGGGCAAGGAGGGACAAGGAGTGACAAGTAGGAACAAGAAGGGAAAAGGATTGACAAGGAGGGGCAAGGAGGGACAATGAGGGAAAAGGACGGAAAAGGAGCGACAAGGAGGGACAATGTGGGACGAGGAATGTCATGGAGCGTCAAGGAGAGACAATGAGGGACAAGGAGTGCCAACTAGGGAAAAGGATGGACAAGGAGGGACAAGGAGTGACAAGGAGGGTCAATGAGAGGCAATGAGGGACAAGGAGGGACGATAAGGGACAAGGAGGGACAACGTGGGACAAGGATGGACAAGGGGGGTCAAGGAGGCGCATGGATGGACGCGGCAATGAGGGACACGGAGGGACAAGGTTGGGCAATGAGGGACAAGGAGTGGCAATGAGGTACAAGGACGGACACGGATGGAAAAGGAGGGACAATGAGGGACAAGGACGGACAAGGAGGGACCAGTAGGGCAAGGAGGGACAAGGAATGACAAGGAGGGTCAATGAGAGGCAATGAGCGACAATGAGGGACAAGGAGGGACAATAAGGGACAAGGACGGACAACGTGGGACCAGGAGGGACAATGTGGGCAATTAGGGACAAGGAGGGAAAAATAGGGACAATGGTGGGACAAGGATGGACAAGGAGGGACAAGGAGGGACAAGGAGGGAAAATGAGTGACAAGGAGGAACACGGAGTGACAAAGTGCGGCAATGAGGGACAAGTAGTAGCAAGCAGGGACAAGGTGGGACAAGGAGGGTCAAGGATGGACAAGGGGGGTCAAGGAGGGACATGGATGGACGCGGCAATAAGGGACACGGAGGGACAAAGTTGGGAAATGAGGGACAAGGAGTGGCAATGAGGGGCAGTGGGGGGCAATGAGGTACAAGGACGGACAATGAGAGACAAGGTCGGGCAATGAGGGACAAGGAGGGAAAGGCAGGACAAGGATGGACAAGGAGTGGAAATGAGGTGTAATGAGGGACAAGGAGGGTCAAGGAGAGACAATGATGGAAATGGATGGGGCAATGATGGACTAGGAGGGCAAGGAGTGACAATGGTGGGCAATGAGGTTCAAGCAGGGACAAAGAGGTACAAGGATGGACAAGGATGGACAAGGAGGGACAAGGAGGTACAATGAGGGACAAGGAGGGACAATGATGGACAAGGAGGAAGAAGGAGGAACAAGGAGGTACAAGGAGGAGCAAGGAGAGACAAGGAGTGACAAGTGGGAAAAGGAGGGAAAAGGAGTGACAAGGAGGGACAATGATGGACAAGGAGGGACAGGGAGGGACAAGGAGTGGCAATGAGTGGCAATGATGGACATGGAGGGACAAGAATGGACAAGGAGGAACAAAGTGGGACAAGGAGGGACATGGAGGTACAAGGAGGGACAATGATGGACGAGGAGGAACAAGGAGGAGCAAGGAGGGACAAGGAGTGACAAGTGGGAAAAGGGGCGAAAAGGAGTGACAAGGAGGGGCAAGAAGGGATAATGAGGGACACGCAGCGACAAGGAGGGGCAAGGAGTGACAAGGAGGGACAAGGAGTGACAAGAAGGGAAAAGGATTGACAAGGAGGGGCAAGGAGGGACAATGAGGGAAAAGGACGGAAAAGGAGCGACAAGGAGGGACAATGTGGGACAAGGAATGTCATGGAGCGTCAAGGAGGGTCAAGGAGAGACAATGAGGGACAAGGAGTGACAACTAGGGACAAGGATGGACAAGGAGGGACAAGGAGTGTCAAGGAGGGACAAGGAGTGACAAGGAGGGTCAAGGCGGGATAAGGAGGGACAACAAGGATAAGGAGGGAAGAGGAGTGACAAGGAGTGACAAGGAGGGACAAGGAGTGCCAAGGAGGGACAAGGAGGGTCAAGCAGGGACAATGTGGGACAAGGAGTGACAATAATGTACAAGGAGTTACAAGGAGGGTCAAGGAGGGTCAAGGAGTGGCAATGAGGGACAATGAGGGACAAGGAGGGAAATGAGGGACAAGGAGGGCAAGGAGTGGTAATGAGGGACAAGGAGGGAAAAGGAGCGACAAGCAGGGACAGGGAGAGACAATGAGTGACAAGGAGGGACAGGGAGGGGCAAGGAGGGACAAGGAGTGGCAACGAGGGACAAGGAGGGAAAAGGAGCGACAAGCAGGGACAATGAGGGACAAGAAGCGACAAGGAGCGACACGGAGGGACAAGGTGGGACAATCAGGGACAAGGAGGTACAAGGTTGGGCAATGAGGGACAAGGAGGGGCGATGAGGGATAAGGATGGACAAGGAAGCACAAGGAGGAACAAGGAGGGACAAGGAGGGGCAATGAGAGACAAGGAGGGATAAGGGCTTAAAAGGAGGGACAAGGAGGAACAAGTAGGGACAAGGTTGGGCAAGGAGGGACAAGGAGTGGTAATTAGGGACAAGGAGGGAAAAAGAGGGACAATGGTGGGACAAGGAGGGACAAGAAGGGACAAGAAGGGACAAGGAGGGACAAGGAGGGAAAAGGATGGTCACGTAGGGACGAGGATGGACAAGGAGGGACAAGGTTGGGCAATGAGGGACAAGGAGGGCGATGAGGGACAAGGAGAGACATGAACGGACAAGGAGGGACCAATAGGGACAAGGAATGACACGGAGGGTCAATGAGGGGCAATGAGCGACAATGAGGGGCAATGAGTGACAAGGAGGGACAAGGAGGACAAGGAGGGACAAGGAGGGACAAGGAGGGACAAGGAGGGACAAGGAGGGACAAGGAGAGACAAGGAGGGACAATGAGGGACACGGAGGGACCAGGAGGGACAAGGAGGGACCAGGAGGGACAAGGAGGGGCAACGAATGACAAGGAGGGAAAATGAGGGACAAGGATTGGGAATGAGGGACAAGTAGGGAAAAGGACGGAAAAAGAGCGACAAGCAGGGACAATAAGGGAAACGGAGGGACAAGGATTAACAAGGGGGGCAATGAGGGACTAGGAGGGACAAGAAGGAACAAGCAGGGACAATGAGGGACAAGGAGGGACAAGGAGGGACAGGGAGGGACAAGGAGGGTCAATGATGAACAAGGGGGGTCAAGTTAGGTACATGGATGGACGCGGCAATGAGGGACACGGTGGGACAAGGTTGGGCAAGGAGGGACAAGGAGTGGCAATGAGGGGCAATGAGGTACAAGGACGGACAAGGAGGGACAAAGAGGGACGAGGAGGGACAATAACGGACAAGGAGGGACCAGTAGGGACAAGGAATGACACGGAGGGTCAATGAGGGGCAATGAGCGACAATGAGGGGCAATGAGTGACAAGGAGGGACAAGGAAGGACAAGGTGGGAAAAGGAGGGATAATGAGGGACAAGGAGTGACAAAGAGGGACAAGGAGGGACAAAGAGTGACAAGGAGGGAAATGAGGGAAAAGGAGGGACAAGGAGTGGTAATGCGGGACAAGGAGGGACAGGGAGGGGCAAGGAGGGACAAGGAGTGGCAACGAGGGACAAGGAGGGAAAATGAGCGACAAGCAGGGACAAGGAGGGGCAATGAGGGACAAGGAGTGGCAATGAGGGCCAAGGAGTGGCAGTGAGGGGCAAGAACGGACAAGAAGGGACAAGGTGGGGCAATGAGTGACCAGGAGGGACAATGAGGGACAAGGTGGGACCAGGCGAAACAAGGACGGAAAAGGAGGGACAAGCAGGGACAAGATGGACAATGAGGGACAAGGAGGGACAAGATGGGACAAGGAGCGACACGGAGGGACAGGGAGGGAAAAGGAGGGACAAGGTGGGACAAGCAGGGACAAGGAGGTACAAGGTTGGGCAATGAGGGACAAGGAGGGGCGATGAGGGGCAATGAGGGACAAGGAGGAACAAGCAGGGACAAGGAGGGGCCATGTGTGGCAATGAGGGGGAATTAGGGACAAGGATGGTCAAGGAGGGAAAAAGAGGGACAATGAGGGACAAAGAATGTCAACGAGGGTGAAGGAGGGTCAATGAGGGACACGGAGGGACAAGGAGGGGCAAGGAATGACAAGGAGGGAAAATGAGGGACAAGGATTGGCAATGAGGGACAAGGAGGGAAAAGGACGGAAAAAGAGCGACAAGCAGGGACAATAAGGGAAACGAAGGGACAAGGAGGGGCAACGAGGGACTAGGAGGGACAAGGAGGAACAAGCAGGGACAAGGCAGGGACAAGGAGGGGCAATGAGGGAAAATGAGGGGCACGAATGGACAAGGAGTGACAAGGAGGGAAAATGAGGGACAAGGATGGAGAATGAGGGGTAATAAGGGACAGAGAGGAACAAGCAGGGACAAGGAGGGACAAGGAGTGACAAGGAAGGACAAGGAGTGACAAGGAGGGTCAAGGCGGGATAAGGAGAGACAACAAGGATAAGGAGGGAAAAGGAGTGCCAAGGAGGGACAAGGAGGGGCAATGAGGGACAAGGAGGGTCAAGCAGGGACAACGTGGGACAAGGAGTGACAATAATGCACAAGGAGTTACAATGAGGTACAATGAGGGTCAAGGAGTGGCAATTAGTGGCAATGAGGGACAAGGAGGGACAAGAACGGACAAGGAGGAACAAATAGGGACAAGGAGGGACATGGAGGTACAAGGAGGGACAAGGAGGGACATTGATGGACTATGAGGAACAAGGAGGAACAAGGAGGGACAAGGAGTGACAAGGAGTGACAAGTGGGAAAAAGGAGGGAAAAGGAGTGACAAGGAGGGACAATAATGGACTAGGAGGAACAAGTACGGACAAGGAGGGACAAGGAGGAACAATGAGGGACAAGGAGGGACATGGAGGAACAAGGAGTGACAAGGAGGGAAAAGGAGGGATAAGGAGTGGCAATGAGGTACAAGGACGGACACGGAGGGACACGGATGGAAAAGGAGGGACGAGGAGGGAAAAGGAGGGACAAGAACGAACAAGGACGGACAAGGAGGGACCAGTAGGGACAAGGAGGGACCAGTAGGGACATGTAGGAACAAGCAGGAACAAGCAGGGACAATGAGGGATAAGAAGGGAAAGGAGCGACACGGAGGGACAGGGAGGGATAATGAGGGAAAAGGAGGGACAAGGAGTGGCAAGGAGTGGCAATGAGGGACAAGGAGGGACAGGGAGGAACAAGGAGGGACAAGGAGGGAAAAGGAGGGGCAAGGAGTGGCAATGAGGGACAAGGAGGGACAAGGAGGGACAGGGAGGAACAAGAAGGGACATGGAGTGAAAAGGAGGGCCAAGGAGTGGCAATGAGGGAAAAGGAGCGACAAGCAGGGACAAAGAGGGGCAATGAGGGATAAGGAGGAACAAGGTGGGGCAATGAGGGACACGGAGGACAAGGTTGGACAATGAGGGACAAGGAGGGACCAGTAGGGACATGGAGGAACAAGCAGGAACAAGCAGGGACAATGAGGGACAAGGAGCGACAGGGTGGGAAAGGAGGGACAAGGAGGGAAAAGAATGGTCACGGAGGGACATGGATGGGCAATGAGGGACAAGGAGGGCGATGAGGGACAAGGATGGACAAGGAAGCACAAGGAGGGACAAGGAGGAACAAGGGGGGACAAGGAGGGACTAGTAGGGACAAGGAGGGGCAATGAGGGACACGAAGGGACAAGGACGGGCCATGTGTGGCAATGAGGGGGAATTAGGGAGAGACAAGGACTGGCAATGTGGGGCAATGAGGTACAAGGAGGGGCAAGGAGTGACAAGGAGTAACAAGGAGGGACAAAGAGGGACAAGGAGGGACAAGGAGGTACAAGGAGGGAAAAGGATGGTCACGGAGGGACGAGGAGGGACAAGGAGGGACAAGGTTGGGCAATGAGGGACAATGAGGGCGATGAGGGACAAGGAGGAACAAGGCGGGGCAATGAGGGACACGGAGGGACAAGGTTGGACAATGAGGGACAAGGAGTGGCAATGAGGTACAAGGACGGACACGGATGGAAAAGGAGGGACAATGAGGGACAAGAACGGACAATGACGGACAAGGAGGGACCAGTAGGGGCAACGTGGGACCAGGAGGGACAAGGAGGGACAAGCAGGAACAAGCAGGGACAAGGTGGGACAAGGTGGGACAAGGAGGATCAAGGATGGACAAGGGGGTCAAGGAGGGACATGGATGGACGCGGCAATGAGGGACACGGAGGGACAAGGAGTGGCAATGAGGGGCAATGAGGGACACGAAGGGACAAGGACGGGCCATGTGTGGCAATGAGGGGGAATTAGGGAGAGACAAGGACTGGCAATGTGGGGCAATGAGGGGCAATGAGGTACAAGGAGGGGCAAGGAGTGACGAGGATGAACATGGAGGGAAAAGGAGGGACAAGGAGGGCCAAGGAGTGGCAATGAGGGAAAAGCAAGCAGGGACAAAGAGGGGCAATGAGGGATAAGGAGGGACAAGGAGGGACAAGGAGGGACAAGGAGGGACAAGGAGGGACAAGGAGGAACAAGGCGGGGCAATGAGGGACACGGAGGGACAAGGTTGGACAATGAGGGACAAGGAGTGGCAATGAGGTACAAGGACGGACACGGATGGAAAAGGAGGGACAATGAGGGACAAGAACGGACAATGACGGACAAGGAGGGACCAGTAGGGACAACGTGGGACCAGGAGGGACAAGGAGGGACAAGCAGGAACAAGCAGGGACAAGGTGGGACAAGGAGGATCAAGGATGGACAAGGGGGTCAAGGAGGGACATGGATGGACGCGGCAATGAGGGACACGGAGGGACAAGGAGTGGCAATGAGGGGCAATGAGGGACAATAAGGGACAAGTAGGGACAACGTGGGACCAGGAGGGACAAGGAGGGACAAGCAGGAATAAGCAGGGACAAGGTGGGACAAGGTGGGACAAGGAGGATCAAGGATGGACAAGGGGGGTCAAGGAGGGACATGGATGGACGCGTCAATGAGGGACACGGATGGACAAGAAGTGGCAATGAGGGGCAATGAGGTACAAGGACGGACATGGACGGACACGGACGGACACGGATGGAAAAGGAGGGACAATGAGGGACAATGAGGGACAAGGGGGGACCAGTAGGGGCAAGGAGGGACAAGGAGGGCCAATGAGAGGCAATGAGCGACAATGAGGGACAAGGAGGGACAATAAGGGAAAAGGTGGGACCAGGAGGGACAATGAGGGCAATTAGGGACAAGGAGGGAAAAATAGGGACAATGGTGGGACAAGGAGGGACAAGGAGGGAAAAGGAGTGACAAAGAGGGAAAGGGAGTGACAAGGAGGAACACGGAGTGACAAAGTGGGGCAATGAGGGACAAGGAGGGACAAACAGGGACAAGGTGGGACAAGGAGGGTCAAGGATGGACAAGGAGGGACATGGATGGGCAATGAGGGACAAGGAGGGCGATGAGGGACAAGGATGGACAAGGAAGCACAAGGAGGGACAAGGAGGAACAAGGGGGGACAAGGAGGGACTAGTAGGGACAAGGAGGGGCAATGAGGGACACGAAGGGACAAGGACGGGCCATGTGTGGCAATGAGGGGGAATTAGGGAGAGACAAGGACTGGCAATGTGGGGCAATGAGGGGCAATGAGGTACAAGGAGGGGCAAGGAGTGACAAGGAGTAACAAGGAGGGACAAAGAGGGACAAGGAGGGACAAGAAGGGACAAGGAGGGACAAGGAGGGAAAAGGATGGTCACGGAGGGACGAGGAGGGACAAGGAGGGACAAGGTTGGGCAATGAGGGACAATGAGGGCGATGAGGGACAAGGATGGACAAGGAAGCACAAGGAGGGACAAGGAGGAACAAGGGGGGACGAGGATGGACAAGGAGGGACAATATTGGGAAATGAGGGACAAGGAGTGGAAATGAGGGGCAGTGGGGGAAATGAGGTACAAGGACGGACAAGGAACGACAATTAGGGGCGAGGAGGGAAAAGGAGAGAAAAGAACGGACAAGGAGGGACCAGTAGGGACAAGGAAGGACAAGGAATGACACGGAGGGTCAATGAGGGGCAAGGAGTGACAAGGAGAAACAAGGAGTGACAAGGAGTGACAAAGAGGGACAAGGAGGGACAAGGAGTGACAAGAAGGGACAAGGAGGGACAAGGAGGGACAAGGAGGGACAAGAAGGGACAAGAAGGGACAAGGAGGGACAAGGAGGGAAAAGGATGGTCACGGAGGGACGAGGATGGACAAGGAGGGACAAGGTTGGGCAAGGAGGGCGATGAGGGACAAGGATGGACAAGGAGGAACAAGGGGGGACAAGGAGGGACAAGCAGGGACAAGGAGGGGCAATGAGGGACACGAAGGGACAAGGACGGGCCATGTGTGGCAATGAGGGGGAATTAGAGGGAGACAAGGACTGGCAATGTGGGGCAATGAGAGGCAATGAGGTACAAGGACGGACAAGGAGGGACACGGATGGAATAGGAGGGACAATGAGGGACGAGGAGGGAAAAGGAGGGACTAGAACGGATAAGGAGGGACCAGTAGGGACAAGGAGGACAAGGAGGGATTAGTAGGGACAAGACGGGACAAGGAGGAACAAGCATGGACAGTGGGGGACATGGAGCGACACAGAGGGACAGGAAGGGAAAAGGATGATCACGGAGAGTCAAGGAGGGACGAGGATGAACAAGGAGTGGCAATTAGGGACAATGATGGAAAAGGATGGTCACGGAGGGACGAGGATGGACAAGGAGGGAAAAGGTTGGGCAATGAGGGAAAAGGAAGGGCGATGAGGGACAAGGATGGACAAGGAAGCACAAGGAGGAACAAGGAGTGAAAAGGTGGGACAAGGAGGATCAATGATGGAAAAGGGGGGTCAAGTTATGGACATGGATGGACGCGGCAATGAGGGACACGGAGGGACAAGGTTGGGCAATGAGGGACAAGGAGTGGCAATGAGGTACAAGGACGGACAAGGAGGGACAATGAGGGACGAGGAGGGACAAGGAGAGACAAGAACGGACAAGGAGGGACCAATAGGGACAAGGAGGGACAAGGCATGACACGGAGGGTAAATGAGGGGCAATGAGCGATAATGAGGGGCAATGAGTGACAAGGAGGGACAATGAGGGACACGGAGGGACAAGGAGGGTCCAGGAGGGACAAGGAGGGGCAACGAATGACAAGGAGGGAAAATGAGGGACAAGGATTGGCAATGAGGGACAAGGAGGGAAAAGGACGGAAAAAGAGCGACAAGCAGGGACAATAAGGGAAACGGAGGGACAAGGAGGGGCAAGGATTAACAAGGAGGGGCAATGTGGGACTAGGAGGGACAAGAAGGAACCAGCAGGGACAAGGAAGGACATGGAGGGACAAGCAGGGACAAGAAGGGTCAAGGAGGGTCAATGATGGACAAGGGGGGTCAAGTTAGGGACATGGATGGACGCGGCAATGAGGGACACAGAGGTACAAGGTTGGGCAAGGAGGGACAAGGAGTGGCAATGAGGGGCAATGAGGTACAAGGACGGACAAGGAGGGACAATGAGGAACGAGGAGGGACAAGGAGAGACAAGAACGGACAAGGAGGGACCAGTAGGGACAAGGAGGGACAAGGAATGACACGGAGGGTCAATGAGGGACACGGTGGGACCAGGAGGGATATGGAGGGGCAAGGAATGACAAGGAGGGAAAATGAGGGACAAGGATTGGCAATGAGGGACAAGGAGGGAAAAGGACGGAAAAAGACCGACAAGCAGGGACAATAAGGGAAACGGAGGGACAAGGAGGGGCAAGATTGACAAGGAGGGGCAATGATGGACTAGGAGGGACAAGGAGGAACAAGCAGGGACAAGGAGGGACAGAGAGGGACAAGGTGGGGCAATCAGGCACAAGGAGGGACAAGGAGTGGCAATGAGGGAAAAGGAGGGACACGAATGGACAAGGAGTGACAAGGAGGGAAAATGAGGGACAAGGATGGAGAATGAGGGGCAATAAGGGACAAGGAGGAACCAGCAGGAACCAGCAGGGACAAGGATGGACAAGGTTGGCCAATGAGGGACAAGGAGTGGCTATGAGGGGCAATGAGGTACAAGGACGGACAAGGAGTGACACGGATGGACAATGAGGGACGAGGAGGGACAAGGAGCGACAACAATGGAAAAGAAGGGATAAGGAGGGACAACGAGGGACAAGGAATGACAAGGAGGGTCAATGAGGGGCAATGAGCGAAAATGAGGGACAAGGAGGGGCAATGAGGGACAAGGATTGACAAGGAGGGATAAGGAGGGACAAGGAGGGACAAGGAGGGACAGGGAGGGACAAGGAGGGACAAAGAGGGACAAGGAGGGACATGGAGGGACAAGGAGGGACAAAGAGGGACAAGGAGGGACAAGGAGTGACAAGGAGTGAGAAGGAGAGACAAGGAGGGACAAGGTGGGAAAAGGAGGGATAAGGAGGGACAATGAAGGACAAAGAGGGAAATGAGGGCAAAGGAGGGACAAGGAGTGGTAATGAGGGACAAGGAGGGAAAAGGAGTGACAAGCAGGGACAGGGAGGGATAATGAGGGACAAGGAGGGACAGGGAGGGGCAAGGAGGGACAAGGAGTGGCAACGAGGGACAAGGAGGGAAAAGGAGCGACAAGCAGGGACAAGGAGTGGCAATGAGGGCAAGGAGTGGCAATGAGGGCAATGAGGGACAAGGAGGGACAAGGAGGGACCAGGAGGGTCAATGAGGGGTAATGAACGACAATGAGGGAAATGGAGGGGCAATGAGGGACAAGGAGGGACAAGGAGGGGCAAGGGGGGACAAGGAGGAACAAGGTGGGACCAGGAGGGACAAGGAAGGAAAAGGAGGGACAAGGAGGGACACGGAGGGTCAGTGAGCGACAAGGTGGGGCAATGAGTGACAAGGAGGGGCAAGGCGGGACAAGGAGGGAC
The DNA here is from genome assembly GCA_947397865.1 of Polietes domitor. Taxonomy (NCBI): domain Eukaryota; kingdom Metazoa; phylum Arthropoda; class Insecta; order Diptera; family Muscidae; genus Polietes; species Polietes domitor. The sequence continues at coordinate 4,434,324 of OX377623.1, forward strand.
AAGGTGGGGCAATGAGTGACCAGGCAGGACAAGGAGGGACAAGGAAGCACAAGGAGGGACAAGGAGGAACAAGGGGGGACGAGGATGGACAAGGAGGGACAAGGTTGGGAAATGAGGGACAAGGAGTGGAAATGAGGGGCAGTGGGGGAAATGAGGTACAAGGACGGACAAGGAACGACAATTAGGGGCGAGGAGGGAAAAGGAGAGAAAAGAACGGACAAGGAGGGACCAATAGGGACAAGGAGGGACAAGGCATGACACGGGGGGTCAATGAGGGGCAATGAGCGATAATGAGGGGCATTGAGTGACAAGGAGGGACAAGGAGGGACACGGTGGGACAAGGAGGGTCCAGGAGGGACAAGGAGGGGCAACGAGTGACAAGGAGGGAAAATGAGGGACAAGGATTGGCAATGAGGGACAAGGAGGGAAAAGGACGGAAAAAGAGCGACAAGCAGGGACAATAAGGGAAACGGAGGGACAAGGAGGGACAAGGATTAACAAGGAAGGGCAATGAGGGACTAGGAGGGACAAGAAGGAACCAGCAGGGACAATGAGGGACAAGGAGGGACATGGAGGGACAAGCAGGGACAAGAAGGGTCAAGGAGGGTCAATGATGGACAAGGGGGGTCAAGTTAGGGACATGGATGGACGCGGCAATGAGGGACACGGAGGGACAAGGTTGGGCAATGAGGGACAAGGAGTGGCAATGAGGGGCAATGAGGTACAAGGACGGACAAGGAGGGACAATGAGGGACGAGGAGGGACAAGGAGAGAAAAGAACGTACAAGGAGGGACCAGTAGGGACAAGGAAGGACAAGGAATGACACGGAGGGTCAATGAGGGACAAGGAGGGACAAGGAGGGGCAAGGAGTGACAAGGAGAGACAATGAGTGACAAGGAGGGACAAAGAGGGACAAGGAGGGAAAGGAGGGACAAGAAGGGACAAGAAGGGACAAGGAGGGAAAAGGATGGTCACGGAGGGACGAGGATGGACAAGGAGGGACAGGGTTGGGCAATGAGGGACAAGGAGGGCGATGAGGGACAAGGATGGACAAGGAAGCACAAGGAGGGACAAGGAGGAGCAAGGGGGGGCAAGGAGGGACAAGCAGGGACAAGGAGGGACACGAAGGGACAAGGACGGGCCATGTGTGGCAATGAGGGGGAATTAGAGGGAGACAAGGACTGGCAATGTGGGGCAATGAGGGGCAATGAGGTACAAGGACGGACAAGGAGGGACACGGATGGAATAGGAGGGACAATGAGGGACGAGGAGGGAAAAGGAGGGACTAGAACGGATAAGGAGGGACCAGTAGGGACAAGGAGGACAAGGAGGGACCAGTAGGGACTAGAAGGGACAAGGAGGAACAAGCATGTACAATGAGGGACATGGAGCGACACGGAGGGACAGGGAGGGAAAAGGATGGTCACGGAGGGTCAAGGAGGGGCGAGGATGAACAAGGAGGGACAAGGAGTGGCAATTAGGGACAATGATGGAAAAGGATGGTCACGGAGGGACGAGGATGGACAAGGAGGGAAAAGGTTGGGCAATGAGGGAAAAGGAAGGGCGATGAGGGACAAGGATGGACAAGGAAGCACAAGGAGGAACAAGGAGTGAAAAGGTGGGACAAGGAGGATCAATGATGGAAAAGGGGGGTCAAGTTAGGGACATGGATGGACGCGGCAATGAGGGACACGGAGGGACAAGGTTGGGCAATGAGGGACAAGGAGGGACAAGGAGTGGCAATGAGGGGCAATGAGGTACAAGGACGGACAAGGAGGGACAATGAGGGACGAGGAGGGACAAGGAGAGACAAGAACGGACAAGGAGGGACCAATAGGGACAAGGAGGGACAAGGCGTGACACGGAGGGTCAATGAGGGGCAATGAGCGATAATGAGGGGCATTGAGTGACAAGGAGGGACACGGAGGGACAAGGAGGGTCCAGGAGGGACAAGGAGGGGCAACGAGTGACAAGGAGGGAAAATGAGGGACAAGGATTGGCAATGAGGGACAAGGAGGGAAAAGGACGGAAAAAGAGCGACAAGCAGGGACAATAAGGGAAACGGAGGGACAAGTAGGGGCAAGGATTAACAAGGAAGGGCAATGAGGGACTAGGAGGGACAAGAAGGAACCAGCAGGGACAATGAGGGACAAGGAGGGACATGGAGGGACAAGCAGGGACAAGAAGGGTCAAGGAGGGTCAATGATGGACAAGGGGGGTCAAGTTAGGGACATGGATGGACGCGGCAATGAGGGACACGGAGGTACAAGTTTGGGCAAGGAGGGACAAGGAGTGGCAGTGAGGGGCAATGAGGTACAAGGACGGACAAGGAGGGACAATGAGGAACGAGGAGGGACAAGGAGAGACAAGAACGGACAAGGAGGGACCAGTAGGGACAAGCAGGGACAATGAATGACACGGAGGGTCAATGAGGGACACGGAGGAACAAGGAGGGACCAGGAGGGATATGGAGGGGCAAGGAATGACAAGGAGGGAAAATGAGGGACAAGGATTGGCAATGAGGGACAAGGAGGGAAAAGGACGGAAAAAGAGCGACAAGCAGGGACAATAAGGGAAGCGGAGGGACAAGGAGGGGCAAGATTGACAAGGAGGGGCAATGAGGGACTAGGTGGGACAAGGAGGAACAAGCAGGGACAAGGAGTGACAATTAGGGACAAGGTGGGGCAATCAGGCACACGGAGGGACAAGGAGGGAAGGGCAGTGTCAATGAGGGGCAATGAGCGAAAATGAGGGACAAGGAGGGGCAATGAGGGACAAGGAGGGACAATGCGGGACAAAGTGGACCAGGAGGGAGAAAGAGGGGCAAGGAAGGACAGGGAGGGACAAGGAGGGACAAGGAGTGGCAATGAGGGACAAGGATTGACAAGGAGGGACAAGGAGGGACAAGGAGGGACAAGGAGGGACAAGGAGGACAAGGAGGGACAAGGAGGGACAAGGAGGGACAGGGAGGGACAAGGAGGGACAAAGAGGGCCAAGGAGGGACAAGGAGTGACAAGGAGTGAAAAGGAGAGACAAGGAGGGACAAGGAGGGACAAGGTGGGAAAAGGAGGGACAATGAGGGACAAAGAGTGACAAGGAGGGAAATGAGGGCAAAGGAGGGACAAGGAGTGGTAATAAGGGACAAGGAGGGAAAAGGAGCGACAAGCAGGGACAGGGAGGGATAATGAGGGACAAGGAGGGACAGGGAGGGGCAAGGAGGGACAAGGAGTGGCAACGAGGGACAAGGAGGGAAAAGGAGCGACAAGCAGGGACAAGGAGGGGCAATGAGGGACAAGGAGGGACAAGGAGTGGCAATGAGGGGCAAGGAGTGGCAATGAGGGCAATGAGGGACAAGGAGGGACAAGAACGGACAAGGAGGGACCAGGAGGGTCAATGAGGGGCAATGAACGACAATGAGGGAAAAGGAGGGGCAATGAGGGACAAGGAGGGACAAGGAGGGGCAAGGGGGGACAAGGAGGAACAAGGAGGACCAAGGTGGGACCAGGAGCGACAAGGTGGGACAAGGAAGGAAAAGGAGGGACAAGGAGGGACACGGAGGGTCAGTGAGCGACAATGAGGGACAAGGTGGGGCAATGAGTGACAAGGAGGGGCAAGGCGGGACAAGGAGGGACAAGGTGGGGCAATGAGTGACCAGGCGGGACAAGGAGGGACAAGGAGAGACAAGGAGTGACAATGTGGGGCAATGAGGGGCAATGAGGTACAAGGACGGACACGGATGGAATAGGAGGGACAATGAGGGACGAGGAGGGAAAAGGAGGGACAAGAACGGATAAGGAGGGACCAGTAGGGACAAGGAGGAACAAGCATGGACAATGAGGGACAAGGAGCGACACGGAGGGAGAAGGAGGGAAAAGGATGGTCACGGAGGGTCAAGGAGGGGCGAGGATGAACAAGGAGGGACACGGAGGGACAAGGTTGGGCAAAGAGGGACAAGGAGTGGCAATTAGGGACAAGGAGGGAAAAAGAGGGACAATGGTGGGACAAGGAGGGACAAGGAGGGACAAGGAGTGACAAGGAGGGAAAAAGAGGGACAATGGTGGGTCAAGGAGGGACAAGGAGTGACAAGGACGGACAATGAGATGGTCACGGAGGGACGAGTTTGGACAAGGAGGGGCGATGAGGGACAAGGATGGACAAGGAAGCACAAGGAGGGACAAGGAGTGAAAACGTGGGTAGGACAATGAGGGACGAGGAGGGACAAGGAGAGACAAGAACGGAAAAGAACGGACAAGGAGGGACCAGTAGGGACAAGGAATGACACGGAAGGTCAATGAGGGGCAATGAGCGACAATGAGGGGCAATGAGTGACAAGTAGGGACAAGGAGGGACCAGAAGGGACAAGGAGGGACAAGGAGGGACAAGGAGGGACCAGGAGGGACAAGGAGGGGCAGGGAATGACAAGGAGGGAAAATGAGGGACAAGAATTGGCAATGAGGGAGAAGGAGGGAAAAGGACGGAAAAAGAGCGACAAGCAGGGACAATAAGGGAAACGGAGGGGCAAGGATTGACAAGGAGGGGCAATGATGGACTAGGAGGGACAAGGAGGAACAAGCAGCGACAATGAGGGACAAGGCAGGGACAAGGAGGGGCAATGAGGGAAAAGGAGGGGCACAAATGGACAAGGAGTGACAAGGAGGGACAAGGAGGGACAAGGAGGGAAAATGAGGGACAAGGATGGATAATGAGGGGCAATAAGGGACAGAGAGGAACATGCAGGGACAAGGAGGGGCAATAAGGGACAATGAGGGCCAAGGATGGACAATGTTGGGCAATGAAGGACAAGGAGTGGCTATGAGGGGCAATGAGGTACAAGGACGGACAAGGAGTGACACGGATGGACAATGAGGGACGAGGAGGGACAAGGAGCGACAACAACGGAAAAGAAGGAATAAGGAGGGACATCGAGAGACAAGGAATGACAAGAAGGGTCAATGAGGGGCAATGAGCGAAAATGAGGGACAAGGAGTGACAATGAGGGGCAGTGAGGGACAAGGAGGGACAATGCGGGACAAGGTGGGACCAGGAGGGAGAAGGAGGGGCAAGGAAGGACAAGGAGGGACAAGGAGGGAAAAGGATGGTCACGGAGGGACGAGGATGGACAAGGAGGGACAAGGTTGGGCAATGAGGGACAAGGAGGGGCGATGAGGAACAAGAATGGACAAGGAAGCACAAGGAGGAATAAGGGGTGACAAGGAGGGACAAGGAGGGGCAATGAGGGACACTGAGGGACAAGCAGGGACAAGGAGGGAAAAGATGGGACAATGATTGACAAGGAGGGACAAGTGGGGACAAGGACGGACAAGGAGGGACAATGAGGGACAAGGAGGAACAAGCAGGGACGATGAGGGACAAGAAGGGACAAGGAGCGACACAGAGGGACAGGGAGGGAAAAGGAGGGACAAGGTGGGACAATCAGGGACAAGGAGATACAAGGTTGGGCAATGAGGGACAAGGAGGGGCGATGAGGGACAAGGATGGACAAGGAGTGACAAGGAGGGAAAAGGATGGTCACGGAGAAACGAGGATGGACAAGGAGGGGCGATGAGGAACCAGGATGGACAAGGAAGCACAAGGAGGACAAGGAGGAACAAGGGGGGACAAGGAGGGACAAGCAGGGACAAGGAGGGGCAATGAGGGGCAATCAGGTACAAGGACGGACACGGAGGGACACGGATGGAATAGGAGGGACGAGGAGGGAAAAGGAGGGACAAGAACGGATAAGGAGGGACCAGTAGGGACAAGGAGGACAAGGAGGGACAAGGAGGAACAAGCATGGACAATGAGGGACAAGGAGCGTCACGGAGGGACAGGGAGGGAAAAGGATGGTCACGGAGGGCCAAGGAGGGGCGAGGATGAACAAGGAGGGACACGGAGGGACAAGGTTGGGCAATGAGGGACAAGGACTGGCAATTAGGGACAAGGAGGGAAAAAGAGGGACAATGGTGGGACAAGGAGTGACAAGGACGGACAATGAGGGAAAAGGATGGTCACGGAGGGACGAGGATGGACAAGGAGGGACAAGGTTGGGCAAGGAGGGACAAGGTTGGACAAGGTGGGGCAATGAGGGAAAAGCAGGTACAATCAGGGACAAGGTGGGACAAGGAGGGTCAAGGATGGACAAGGGCAGTCAAGTTAGGGACATGGATGGACGCGGTAATGAGGGACACGGAGGGACAAGGTTGGGCAATGAGGGACAAGGAGTGGCAATGAGGGGCAATGAGGTACAAGGACGGACAAGGAGGGACAATGAGGGACGAGGAGGGACAAGGAGAGACAATAACGAAAAAGAACGGACAAGGAGGGACCAGTAGGGATAAGGAATGACACGGAAGGTCAATGAGGGACAATGAGGGGCAATGAGTGACAAGTAGGGACAAGGAGGGACAAGAAGGGACAATGAGGGACAATGAGGGACACGGAGGGACAAGGAGGGACCAGGAGGGACAAGGAGGGGCAAGGAATGACAAGTGGGAAAATGATGGACAGGGAGGGACAAGGAGTGGCAATGAGTGGCAATGATGGACAAGGAGGGACAAGAATGGACAAGGAGGAACAAAGTGGGACAAGGAGGGACATGGAGGTACAAGGAGGGACAATGATGGACAAGGAGGAAGAAGGAGGAACAAGGAGGAGCAAGGAGTGACAAGTGGGAAAAGGAGGGAAAAGGAGTGACAAGGAAGGACAATGATGGACAAGGAGGGACAGGGAGGGACAAGGAGTGGCAATGAGCGGCAATGATGGACAAGAATGGACAAGGAGGAACAAAGTGGGACAAGGAGGGACATGGAGGTACAAGGAGGGACAATGATGGACAAGGAGGAACAAGGAGGAGCAAGGAGGGACAAGGAGTGACAAGTGGGAAAAGGAGCGAAAAGGAGTGACAAGGAGGGACAAGAAGGGATAATGAGGGACACGCAGCGACAAGGAGGGGCAAGGAGTGACAAGGATTGACAAGGAGTGACAAGAAGGGAAAAGGATTGACAAGGAGGGACAATGAGGGAAAAGGACGGAAAAGGAGCGACAAGGAGGGACAATGTGGGACAAGGAATGTCATGGAGCGTCAAGGAGGGTCAAGGAGAGACAATGAGGGACAAGGAGTGACAACTAGGGACAAGGATGGAGGGACAAGGTTGGGCAATGAGCGACAAGGAGGGACAAGGAGTGGCAATTAGGGACAAGGAGGGAAAAAGAGGGACAATGGTGGGACAAGGAGGGACAAAAAGGGACAAGGAGGGACAAGGAGGGACAAGGAGGGACAAGGAGTGACAATGAGGGACAATGACGGAAAAGGAGTGACAAGGAGGGACAAGGACGGAAAAGGTGGGACCAGGAGGAACAAGGAGTGGCAATGAGGACAAGGACGGAAAAGGAGGGACAAGGAGGAAAAAGGAGGGACAAGATGGGACAAGGAGGGACAAGGATTGACAAGGAGGGACAAGATGGGACAAGTGGGGACAAGAACGGACAAGGAGGGACCAGGAGGGTCAATGAGGGACAAGGAGGGACAAGGTGGGGCAATGAGTGACAAGGAGGGACAAGAAGGGACAAGGTGGGGCAATGAGTGACCAGGAGGGACAAGGTGGGACCAGGCTGGACAAGGACGGACAAGGAGGGACAAGGATTGACAAGGAGGGGCAATGAGGGACAAGGAGGAACAAGCAGGGACAATGAGGGACAAGAAGGGACAAGGAGCGACACGGAGGGACAGGGAGGTACAATGTTGGGCAATGAGGGACAAGGAAGGTCAATGAGAGGCAAGGAGGGACAAGGACTTAAAAGGAGGGACAAGGAGTGACAAGGAGGGAAAAGGAGGGAAAAGGAGGACAAGGAGGGACAAGTTTTGGTAAAGAGGGACAAGAAGGGAGAAGGACTGGCAATTAGGGACAAGGAGGGAAAAAGAGGGACAAGGAGGGACTAGTAGGGACAAGGAGGGACAAGGAGGGACAAGGAGGGACAAGGAGGGACAAGGAGGGACAAGGAGGGACAAGGCGGGACAAGGCGGGACAAGGAGGGACAAGGATGGATAAGGAGGGACCAGTAGGGACAAGGAGGGACCAGTAGGGACAAGGAGGAACAAGCATGGACAATGAGGGACAAGGAGTGACACGGAGGGACAGGGAGGGAAAAGGAGGGAAAATGATGGTCACGGAGCGTCAAGGAGGGGCGAGGTTGAACAAGGAGGGACACGGAGGGACAAGGTTGGGCAATGAGGGACAAGGAGGGACAAGGAGTGACAATTAGGGACAAGGAGGGAAAAAGAGGGACAATGGTGGGACAAGGAGGAACAAGGACGGACAAGGAGGGACAAGGAGGAACAATGAGGGACAAGGACGAACATAGAGGAACAAGGAGTGACAAGGAGGGATAAGGAGTGGCAATGAGGTACAAGGACGAACACGGAGGGACACGATTGGAAAAGGAGGGACAAGGAAGGAAAAGGAGGGACAAGGAGTGACAAGGAGTGACAAGGAGGGACAATGAGAGACAAGGTCGGGCAATGAGGAACAAGGAGGGAAAGGCAGGACAAGGATAGACAAGGAGTGGAAATGAGGTGCAATGAGGGACAAGGAGGGTCAAGGAGAGACAATGATGGAAAAGGATGGGGCAATGATGTACAAGGAGGGCAAGGAGTGGCAATGGTGGGCAATGAGGTTCAAGCAGGGACAAAGAGGGACAAGGAGTGACAAGGAGGGACAAGGAGGTACAATGAGGTACAATGAGGGACAAGGAGGGACAATGATGGACAAGGAGGAAAAAGGAGGAACAAGGAGGGACAAGGAGGAACAAGGAGGAGCAAGGAGGGACAAGGAGTGACAAGTGGGAAAAGGAGTGACAAGGAGGGAAAATGATGGACAGGGAGGGACAAGGAGTGGCAATGAGTGGCAATGAGGGACAAGGAGGGACAAGAACGGACAAGGAGGAACAAAGAGGGACATGGTGGTACAAGGAGGGACAAGGAGCGACAATGATGGACAAGGAGGAGCAAGGAGGGACAAGGGGTGACAAGTGGGAAAAGGAGCGAAAAGGAGTGACAAGAAGGGATAATGAGGGACACGCAGCGGCAAGGAGGGGCAAGGAGTGACAAGGAGGGACGAGGAGTGACAAGTAGGAACAAGAAGGGAAAAGGATTGACAAGGAGGGGCAAGGAGGGACAATGAGGGAAAAGGACGGAAAAGGAGCGACAAGGAGGGACAATGTGGGACAAGGAGGGACAATGATGGACAAGGAGGAAGAAGGAGGAACAAGGAGGAGCAAGGAGTGACAAGTGGGAAAAGGAGGGAAAAGGAGTGACAAGGAGGGACAATGATGGACAAGGAGGGACAGGGAGGGACAAGGAGTGGTAATGAGTGGCAATGATGGACAAGGAGGGACAAGAATGGACAAGGAGGAACAAAGTGGGACAAGGAGGGACATGGAGGTACAAGGAGGGACAATGATGGACAAGGAGGAACAAGGAGGAGCAAGGAGGGACAAGGAGTGACAAGTGGGAAAAGGAGCGAAAAGGAGTGACAAGGAGGGACAAGAAGGGATAATGAGGGACACGCAGCGACAAGGAGGGGCAAGGAGTGACAAGGAGGGACAAGGAGTGACAAGAAGGGAAAAGGATTGACAAGGAGGGGCAAGGAGGGACAATGAGGGAAAAGGACGGAAAAGGAGCGACAAGGAGGGACAATGTGGGACAAGGAATGTCATGGAGCGTCAAGGAGGGTCAAGGAGAGACAATGAGGGACAAGGAGTGACAACTAGGGACAAGGATGGACAAGGAGGGACAAGGAGTGTCAAAAAGGGACAAGGAGTGACAAGGAGGGTCAAGACGGGATAAGGAGGGACAACAAGGATAAGGAGGGAAGAGGAGTGACAAGGAGTGCCAAGGAGGGACAAGGAGGGTCAAGCAGGGACAAGGAGTGACAATAATGTACAAGGAGTTACAAGGAGGGTCAAGGAGGGTCAAGGAGGGTCAAGGAGTGGCAATGAGTGGCAATGAGGGACAAGGAGGGAAATGAGGGACAAGGAGTGGTAATGAGGGACAAGGAGGGAAAAGGAGCGACAAGCAGGGACAGTGAGAGACAATGAGTGACAAGGAGCGACAAGCAGGGACAATGAGGGACAAGAAGCGACAAGGAGCGACACGGATGGACAAGGTGGGACAATCAGGGACAAGGAGGTACAAGGTTGGGCAATGAGGGACAAGGAGGGGCGATGAGGGATAAGGATGGACAAGGAAGCACAAGGAGGAACAAGGAGGGGCAATGAGAGACAAGGAGGGACAAGGGCTTAAAAGGAGGGACAAGGAGGAACAAGTAGGGACAAGGTTGGGCAAGGAGGGACAAGGAGTGGTAATTAGGGACAAGGAGGGAAAAAGAGGGACAATGGTGGGACAAGGAGGGACAAGAAGGGACAAGGTGGGACAAGGAGGGAAAAGGATGGTCACGTAGGGACGAGGATGGACAAGGAGGGACAAGGTTGGGCAATGAGGGACAAGAAGGGCGATGAGGGACAAGGAGAGACAAGAACGGACAAGGAGGGACCAATAGGGACAAGGAATGACACGGAGGGTCAATGAGGGGCAATGAGCGACAATGAGGGGCAATGAGTGACAAGGAGGGACAAGGAGGACAAGGAGGGACAAGGAGGGAAAATGAGGGACAATGAGGGACAATGAGGGACACGGAGGGACAAGGAGGGACCAGGAGGGACAAGGAGGGGCAACGAATGACAAGGAGGGAAAATGAGGGACAAGGATTGGCAATGAGGGACAAGTAGGGAAAAGGACGGAAAAAGAGCGACAAGCAGGGACAATAAGGGAAACGGAGGGACAAGGATTAACAAGGGGGGCAATGAGGGACTAGGAGGGACAAGAAGGAACAAGCAGGGACAATGAGGGACAAGGAGGGACAAGGAGGGACAGGGAGGGACAAGGAGGGTCAATGATGAACAAGGTGGGTCAAGTTAGGTACATGGATGGACGCGGCAATGAGGGACACGGAGGGACAAGGTTGGGCAAGGAGGGACAAGGAGTGGCAATGAGGTACAAGGACGGACAAGGAGGGACAATGAGGGACGAGGAGGGACAAGGAGAGACAAGAACGGACAAGGAGGGACCAGTAGGGACAAGGAATGACACGGAGGGTCAATGAGGGGCAATGAGCGACAATGAGGGGCAATGAGCGACAATGAGGGGCAATGAGTGACAAGGAGGGACAAGGAAGGACAAGGTGGGAAAAGGAGGGATAATGAGGGACAAGGAGGGACAAGGAGGGACAAAGACTGACAAGGAGGGAAATGAGGGAAAAGGAGGGACAAGGAGTGGTAATGCGGGACAAGGAGGGAAAAGGAGCGACAAGCAGGGACAGGGAGAGACAATGAGGGACAAGGAGGGACAGGGAGGGGCAAGGAGGGACAAGGAGTGGCAACGAGGGACAAGGAGGGAAAAGGAGCGACAAGCAGGGACAAGGAGGGGCAATGAGGGACAAGGAGTGGCAATGAGGGCCAAGGAGTGGCAATGAGGGGCAAGAACGGACAAGGAGGGACAAGAACGGACAAGGAGGGACCAGGACGGTCAATGAGGGGCAATGAACGACAATGAGGGACAAGGAGGGGCAATGAGGGACAAGGAGGGAAAAGGAGCGACAAGGAGGGACAAGGAGTGGCAACGAGGGACAAGGAGGGAAAAGGAGCGACAAGCAGGGACAAGGAGGGGCAATGAGGGACAAGGAGTGGCAATGAGGGCCAAGGAGTGGCAATGAGGGGCAAGAACGGACAAGGAGGGACAAGGAGGGACCAGGACGGTCAATGAGGGGCAATGAACGACAATGAGGGACAAGGAGGGGCAATGAGGGACAAGGAGGGACAAGGAGTGGCAAGGAGGGGCAAGGGGGGACAAGGAGGAACAAGGAGGGACAAGAAGGGACAAGGTGGGGCAATGAGTGAACAGGAGGGACAAGGTGGGACAAGGTGGGACCAGGCGGGACAAGGACGGAAAAGGAGGGACAAGCAGGGACAAGATGGACAATGAGGGACAAGATGGGACAAGGAGCGACACGGAGGGACAGGGAGGGAAAAGGAGGGACAAGGTGGGACAATCAGGGACAAGGAGGTACAAGGTTGGGCAATGAGGGACAAGGAGGGGCGATGAGGGACAAGGATGGACAAGGAAGCACAAGGAGGGACAAGGAGGGACAAGGAAGGGCAATGAGAGACAAGGAGGGACAAGGACTTAAAAGAGGGACAAGGAGTGACAAGGAGGAAAAGGAGGTACAAGGAGGGACAAGGTTGGGCAATGAGGGACAAGGAGGGTCAAGAAGGGACAAGGAGGGACAAGGAGTGACAAGGAGGGACAAGGAGGGAAATGGATGGTCACGGAGGGACGAGGATGGACAAGGAAGGACAAGGTTGGCAATGAGGGACAAGGAGGGGCGATGAGGGACAAGGAAGCACAAGGAGGACAAGGAGGAACAAGGGGGGACAAGGAGGGGCAATGAGGGTCACTGAGGGACACGAAGGGACAAGGAGGGAAAAGGAGGGGCAAGGATGGGCAATGAGGGGCAATGAGGGACAAGGAGGAACAAGTAGGGACAAGGAGGGGCCATGTGTGGAAATGAGGGACAATGAGGGGGAATTAGGGACAAGGATGGTCAAGGAGGGAAAAAGAGGGACAAAGAATGTCAACGAGGGTGAAGGAGGGTCAATGAGGGTCAAGGAGGGTCAATGAGGGTCAAGGAGGGACAAGGAGAGACAAGGAGTGGCAATGTGGGGCAATGAGGTACAAGGACGGACACGGAGGGACACGGATGGAATAGGAGGGAGGGACAAGGAGGGAACAGGAGGTACAAGGAGGGTCAAGGTTGGGTAATGAGGGACAAGGAGGGACAAGGAGTGGCAATTAGGGACAAGGAGGGAAAAAGAGGGACAATGGTGGGACAATGAGGGACGAGGAGGGAAAAGGAGGGACAAGAACGGATAAGGAGGGACCAGTAGGGACAAGGAGGGACCAGTAGGGACAAGGAGGAACAAGCATGGACAATGAGGGACAAGGAGCGACACGGAGGGAAAAGGATGGTCACGAAGGGTCAAGGAGGGGCGAGGATGAACAAGGAGGGACACGGAGGGACACGGAGGGACAAGGTTGGGCAATGAGGGGCAAGGAGTGGCAATTAGGGACAAGGAGGGAAAAAGAGGGACAATGGTGGGACAAGGAGGGAAAAAGAGGGACAATGGTGCGACAAGGAGGGACATGGAGTGACAAGGACGGACAATGAGGGAAAAGGATGGTCACGGAGGGACTAGGATGGACAAGGAGGGACAAGGTTGGGCAAGGAGGGGCGATGAGGGACAAGGATGGACAAGGAAGCACAAGGAGGGACAAGGAGTGAAAAGGTGGCACAATGAGGGACAAGCAGGGACAAGGTGGGCCAAGGAGGGTCAAGGATGGACAAGGGGGGTCAAGTTAGGGACATGGATGGACGCGGCAATGAGGGACACGGAGGGACAAGGTTGGGCAATGAGGGACAATTAGTGGCAATGAGGTACAAGGACGGACAAGGAGGGACGAGGAGGGACAATGAGGGACGAGGAGGGACAAGGAGAGACAAGAACGGACAAGGAGGGACAAGGAATGACACGGAAGGTCAATGAGGGGCAATGCGCCACAATGAGGGGCAATGAGTGACAAGTAGGGACAAGGAGGGACCAGAAGGGACAAGGAGTGACACGGAGTGACAAGGAGGGACAAGGAGGGGCAAGGAGGGGCAAGGAATGACAAGGATGGAAAATGAGGGACAAGGATTGGCAATGTGGGACAAGGAGGGAAAAGGACGGAAAAAGAGCGACAAGCAGGGACAATAAGGGAAACGGAGGGACAAGGAGGGGCAAGGATTGACAAGGAGGGGCAATGAGGGACTAGGAGGGACAAGGAGGAAGAAGCAGGGACAATGAGGGACAAGGCAGGGACAAGGAGGGGCAATGAGGGAAAAGAGGGGCACGAATGGACAAGGAGTGACAAGCAGGGAAAATGAGGGACAAGGATGGAGAATGAGGGGCAATAAGGGACATAGAGGAACAAGCAGGGACAAGGAGGGGCAATGAGGGGCAATAAGGGACAATGAGGGACAATGAGGGCCAAGGTTGGGCAATGAGGGACAAGGAGTGGCTATGAGGGGCAATGAGGTACAAGGAGTGATACGGATGGACAATGAGGGACGAGGAGGGACAAGGAGCGACAACAACGGAAAAGAAGGGATAAGGAGGGACAACGAGGGACAAGGAGGGTCAATGAGGGCAATGAGCGAAAATGAGGGACAAGGAGGGACAAGGAGTGACAATGAGGGGCAATGAGGGACAATGCGGGAAAAGGTGGGACCAGGAGGGAGAAGGAGGGGCAAGGAAGGACAAGGAGGGACAAGAAGGGACAAGGAGCGACACGGAGGGACAGGGAGGGAAAAGGAGGGACAAGGTGGGACAATCAGGGACAAGGAGGTACAAGGTTGGGAAATGAGGGACAAGGAGGGGCGATGAGAGACAAGGAGGGACAAGGACTTAAAAGGAGGGACAAGGAGGAAAAGGAGGTACAAGGAGGGACAAGGTTGGGCAATGAGGGACAAGGAGGGTCAAGAAGGGACAAGGAGGGACAAGGAGTGACAAGGAGGGACAAGGAGGGAAATGGATGGTCACGGAGGGACGAGGATGGACAAGGAGGGGCGATGAGGGACAAGGAAGCACAAGGAGGACAAGGAGGAACAAGGGGGACAAGGTGGGACAAGGAGGGGCAATGAGGGTCACTGAGGGACACGAAGGGACAAGGAGGGAAAAGGAGGGGCAAGGATGGGCAATGAGGGGCAATGAGGGACAAGGAGGAACAAGCATGGACAAGGAGGAACAAGCAGGGACAAGGAGGGGCCATGTGTGGCAATGAGGGACAATGAGGGGGAATTAGGGACAAGGATGGTCAAGGAGGGAAAAAGAGGGACAATGAGGGACAAAGAATGTCAACGAGGGTGAAGGAGGGTCAATGAGGGTCAAGGAGGGTCAATGAGGGTCAAGGAGGGACAAGGAGTGTCAATGTGGGGCAATGAGGTACAAGGACGGACACGGAGGGACACGGATGGAATAGGAGGGAGGGACAAGGAGGGAACAGGAGGGACAAGGTTGGGTAATGAGGGACAAGGAGGGACAAGGAGTGGCAATTAGGGACAAGGAGGGAAAAAGAGGGACAATGGTGGGACAATGAGGGAAAAGGAGGGACAAGAACGGATAAGGAGGGACCAGTAGGGACAAGGAGGGACCAGTAGGGACAAGGAGGAACAAGCATGGACAATGAGGGATAAGGAGCGACACGGAGGGACAGGGAGGGACAAGGAGGGTCAATGATGAACAAGGGGGGTCAAGTTAGGTACATGGATGGACGCGGCAATGAGGGACACGGAGGGACAAGGTTGGGCAAGGAGGGACAAGGAGTGGCAATGAGGTACAAGGACGGACAAGGAGGGACAATGAGGGACGAGGAGGGACAAGGAGAGACAAGAACGGACAAGGAGGGACCAGTAGGGACAAGGAGGGACAAGGAATGACACGGAGGGTCAATGAGGGGCAATGAGCGACAATGAGGGGCAATGAGTGACAAGGAGGGACAAGGAAGGACAAGGTGGGAAAAGGAGGGATAAGGAGGGACAAGGAGTGACAAGGAGGGACAAGGAGGGACAATGAGGGCCAAAGAGTGACAAGGAGGGAAATGAGGGAAAAGGAGGGACAAGGAGTGGTAATGCGGGACAAGGAGGGAAAAGGAGCGACAAGCAGGGAGAGGGAGAGACAATGAGGGACAAGGAGGGACAGGGAGGGGCAAGGAGGGACAAGGAGTGGCAACGAGGGACAAGGAGGGAAAAGGAGCGACAAGCAGGGACAAGGAGGGGCAATGAGGGACAAGGAGTGGCAATGAGGGCCAAGGAGTGGCAATGAGGGGCAAGAACGGACAAGGAGGGACAAGAACGGACAAGGACGGAAAAGGAGGGACAAGATGGACAATGAGGGACAAGGAGGGACAAGATGGGACAAGGATCGACACGGAGGGAAAAGGAGGGACAAGGTGGGACAATCAGGAGGAAAAGGAGGTACAAGGAGGGACAAGGTTGGGCAATGAGGGACAAGGAGGGTCAAGAAGGGACAAGGAGGGACAAGGAGTGACAAGGAGGGACAAGGAGGGAAATGGATGGTCACGGAGGGACGAGGATGGACAAGGAGGGACAAGGTTGGCAATGAGGGACAAGGAGGGGCGATGAGGGACAAGGAAGCACAAGGAGGACAAGGAGGAACAAGGGGGACAAGGTGGGACAAGGAGGGGCAATGAGGGTCACTGAGGGAAATGAAGGGACAAGGAGGGAAAAGGAGGGGCAAGGATGGGCAATGAGGGGCAATGAGGGACAAGGAGGAACAAGCAGGGACAAGGAGGGGCCATGTGTGGCAATGAGGGACAATGAGGGGGAATTAGGGACAAGGATGGTCAAGGAGGGAAAAAGAGGGACAATGAGGGACAAAAAATGTCAATGAGGGTGAAGGAGGGTCAATGAGGGTCAAGGAGGGTCAATGAGGGTCAAGGAGGGACAAGGAGAGACAAGGAGTGGCAATGTGGGGCAATGAGGTACAAGGACGGACACGGAGGGACACGGATGGAATAGGAGGGAGGGACAAGGAGGGAACAGGAGGTACAAGGAGGGACAAGGTTGGGTAATGAGGGACAAGGATTGACAAGGAGGGGCAATGAGGGACTAGGTCGGACAAGGAGGAACAAGCAGGGACAATGAGGGACAAGGCAGGGACAAGGAGGGGCAATGAGGGAAAAGAGGGGCACGAATGGACAAGGAGTGACAAGGAGGGAAAATGAGGGACAAGGATGGATAATGAGGGGCAATAAGGGACATAGATGAACAAGCAGGGACAAGGAGGGGCAATGAGGGGCAACAAGGGACAATGAGGGACAATGAGGGCCAAGGTTGGGCAATGAGGGACAATGAGTGGCTATGAGAGGCAATGAGGTACAAGGAGTGACACGGATGGACAATGAGGGACGAGGAGGGACAAGTGCGACAACAACGGAAAAGAAGGGATAAGGAGGGACAACGAGGGACAAGGAGGGTCAATGAGGGCAATGAGCGAAAATGAGGGACAAGGAGGGACAAGGAGTGACAATGAGGGGCAATGAAGGACAATGCGGGACAAGGTGGGACCAGGAGGGAGAAGGAGGGGTAAGGAAGGACAAGGAGGGACAAGAAGGGACAAGGAGTGGCAAGGAGGGACATGGAGGGAAAAGGGTGGTAACGGAGGGACGAGGATGGACAAGGAGGGACAAGGTTGGGTAATGAGGGACAAGGAGGGGCGATGAGGAACAATGATGGACATGGATGGACAATTAAGCACAAGGAGGAACAAGAGGGGTCAAGCAGGGACAAGGAGGGGCAATGAGGGACAAGGAGGGACAAGGAGGGAAAAGGAGGGACAAGATGGGACAAGGATTGATAAGGAGGGACAATATGGGACAAGGACGGACAAGGAGGGACAAGGATTGACAAGTAGGGGCAATGAGGGACAAGGAGGAACAAGCAGGGACAAGGAGGTATAAGGTTGGGCAATGAGGGACAAGGATGGGCAAGGAAGCACAAGGAGGGACAAGGAAGAGCAATGAGAGACAAGGAGGGGCAAGGACTTAAAAGGAGGGACAAGGAGTGACAAGGAGGGAAAAGGAGGGACAAAGAGGGACAAGGTTGGGCAATGAGGGACAAGGAGTGGCAATTAGGGACAAGGATGGAAAAAGAGGGACAATGGTGGGATAAGGAGGGACAAGAAGGGACAAGGAGGGACAAGAAGTGACAAGGAGGGACAAGGAGTGACAAGGAGGGAAAAGGATGGTCACGGAGGGACGAGGATGGACAAGGAGGGAAAAGGTTGGGCAATGAGGGACAAGGAGGGGCGATGAGGAACAAGGATGGACAAGGAAGCACAAGGAAGCACAAGGAGGACAAGGGTGGACAAGGAGGGGCAATGAGAGACACTGAGGTACACGAAGGGACAAGGAGGGAAAAGGAGGGGCAAGGATGGGCAATGAGGGACAAGGAGGAACAAGCAGAGACAAGGAGGGGCCATGTGTGGCAATGTGGGACAATGAATGGGAATTAGGGACAGGGATGGTCAAGGAGGGAAAAAGAGGGACAATGAGGGACAAAGAATGTCAACGAGGGTGAAGGAGGGTCAATGAGGTTCAAGGAGGGTCAATGAGGGTCAAGGAGGGACAAGGAGGGACAAGGAGAGACAAGGAGTGGCAATGTGGGGCAATGAGGGCCAATGAGGTACAAGGACGGACACGGATGGAATAGGAGGGACAATGAGGGACGAGGAGGGAAAAGGAGGGACAAGAACGTATAAGGAGGGACCAGTAGGGACAAGGAGGACAAGGAGGGACCAGTAGGGACAAGGAGGAATAAGCATGGGCAATGAGGGACAAGGAGTGGCAATTAGGGACAAGGAGGGAAAAAGAGGGATAATGGTGGGACAAGGAGGGAAAAAGAGGGACAATGGTGGGACAAGGAGGGACAAGGAGTGACAAGGACGGACAATGAGGGAAAAGGATGGTCACGGAGGGACTAGGATGGACACGGAGGGACAAGGTTGGGCAATGAGGGACAAGGAGTGGCAATTAGGGACAAGGAGGGAAAAAGAGGGACAATGGTGGGACAAAGAGGGACAAGAGTGTCAAGGACGGACAATGATGGAAAAGGATGGTCACGGAGGGACGAGGATGGACAAGGAGGGACAAGGTTGGGCAAGGAGGGACAAGGTTGGGAAAGGAGGGGCGATGAGGGACAAGGATGGACAAGGAAGCACAAGGAGGGACAAGGAGTGAAAAGGTGGGGCAATGAGGGACAAGCAGGGACAAGGTGGGACAATGAGGGTCAAGGATGGACAAGGGGGGTCAAGTTAGGGACATGGATGGACGCGGCAATGAGGGACACGGAGGGACAAGGTTGGGCAATGAGGGAAAGGAGTGGCAATGAGGTACAAGGACGGACAAGGAGGGACAATGAGGGACGAGGAGGGACAAGGAGAGACAAGCACGGAAAAGAACGGACAAGGAGGGACCAGTAGGGACAAGGAATGACACGGAAGGTCAATGAGGGGCAATGAGTGACAAGGTTGGGAAAGGAGGGGCGATGAGGGACAAGGAAGCACAAGGAGGGACAAGGAGTGAAAAGGTGGGGCAATGAGGGACAAGGAGGGACAATGAGGGACACGGAGGGGCAAGGAATGACAAGGAGGGAAAATGAGGGACAAGGATTGGCAATGAGGGACAAGGAGGGAAAAGGACGGAAAAAGAGCGACAAGCAGGGACAATAAGGGAAACGGAGGGACAAGGAGGGGCAACGAGGGACTAGGAGGGACAAGGAGGAACAAGCAGGGACAATGAGGGACAAGGCAGGGACAAGGAGGGGCAATGAGGGAAAAGGAGGGGCACGAATGGACAAGGAGTGACAAGGAGGGAAAATGAGGGACAAGGATGGAGAATGAGGGGTAATAAGGGACAGAGAGGAACAAGCAGGGACAAGGAGGGCAATGAGGGACAATGAGGGCCAAGGATGGACAAGGTTGGCAATGAGGGACAAGGAGTGGCAATGAGGTACAAGGACGGACAAGGAGTGACACGGATGGACAATGAGGGGCAATGAGGGACACGGAGGGACAATCCGGGACAAGGATTGAAAAGGAGGGGCACTGAGGGACAAGGAGGAACAAGGAGGAACAAGCAGGGACAATGAGGGACAAGGAGGGACAAGGTAGGGCAATGAGGGACAAGGAGGGGCGATGAGGGACAAGGAAGCAAAAGGAGGGACAAGTAGGGGCGATGAGGGACAAGCATGGACAAGGAAGCAAAAGGAGGGACAAGGAGGAACAAGGAGGGACAAGGAGTGACAAGGAGGGAAAAGGAGGGACAAGGGGTGACAAGGAGGGACAAGGTTGGGCAATGAGGGACAAGGTTGGGCAATGAGGGACAAGGAGCGGCAATTAGGGACAAGGATGGAAAAAGAGGGACAAGGAGGGACAAAGAGGGACAAGGAGGGACAAGGAGGGACAAGGAGTGACAAGGAGGGAAAAGGATGGTCACGGAGGGACGAGGATGAACATGGAGGGACAAGGTTGGGCAATGAGGGACAAGGAGGGGCGATGAGGGACAAGGAGGGGCGATGAGGGACAAGGATGGACAAGGAAGCACAAGGAGGGACAAGGAGGAACAAGGGGGGACAAGCAGGGACAAGGAGGGGCAATGAGGGACAAGGAGGGACACGAAGGGGCAAGAAGGGAAAAGGAGGGGCAAGGATGGGCAATGAGGGACAAGGAGGAACAAGCAGGGAAAAGGAGGGGCCATGCGTGGCAATGAGGGACAAAGAATGTCAACGAGGGTGAAGGAGGGTCAATGAGGGACAAGGAGAGACATGGATTGAAACGGAGGGAGAAGGAGGGACAAGGAGGGAAAAGGAGTGAAAAGGAGGACAAGGAGTGGCTATGAGGTCAATGAGGGACAAGGAGGGACAAGGATGGACAAGGAGGGACCAGGAGGGGCAAGGAGGGAAAGGAGGGACAAGGAGAGACAATGAGGGAAAAGGAGGGACAAAGAGTTAAAAGGAGGGAAAGGAGGGACAAGGAGCGTCACGGAGGGACAGGGAGGGAAAAGGATGGTCACGGAGGGCCAAGGAGGGGCGAGGATGAACAAGGAGGGACACGGAGGGACAAGGTTGGGCAATGAGGGACAAGGACTGGCAATTAGGGACAAGGAGGGAAAAAGAGGGACAATGGTGGGACAAGGAGTGACAAGGACGGACAATGAGGGAAAAGGATGGTCACGGAGGGACGAGGATGGACAAGGTTGGGCAAGGAGGGACAAGGTTGGACAAGGAGGGGCGATGAGGGACAAGGATGGACAAGGAAGCACAAGGAGGGACAAGGAGTGAAAAGGTGGGGGAATGAGGGACAAGCAGGGACAAGCAGGTACAATCAGGGACAAGGTGGGACAAGGAGGGTCAAGGATGGACAAGGGGAGTCAAGTTAGGGACATGGATGGACGCGGTAATGAGGGACACGGAGGGACAAGGTTGGGCAATGAGAGACAAGGAGTGGCAATGAGGGGCAATGAGGCACAAGGACGGACAAGGAGGGACAATGAGGGACGAGGAGGGACAAGGAGAGACAAGAACGAAAAAGAACGGACAAGGAGGGACCAGTAGGGATAAGGAATGACACGGAAGGTCAATGAGGGGCAATGAGCGACAATGAGGGGCAATGAGTGACAAGTAGGGACAAGGAGGGACAAGAAGGGACAAGGAGGGACAATGAGGGACACGGAGGAACTAGGAGGGACAAGGAGGGGCAAGGAATGACAAGGAGGGAAAATGAGGGACAAGGATTGGCAATGAGGGACAAGGAGGGAAAAAGACGGAAAAAGAGCGACAAGCAGGGACAATAAGGGAAACGGAGGGACAAGGAGGGGCAAGGATTGACAAGAAGGGGCAATGAGGGACTAGGAGGGGCAAGGAGGAACAAGCAGGGACAATGAGGGACAAGGCAGGGACAAGGAGGGGCAATGAGGGAAAAGGAGGGGCACGAATGGACAAGGAGTGACAAGGAGGGAAAATGAGGGACAAGGATGGAGAATGAGAGGAACAAGCAGGGACAAGGAGGGCAATGAGGGACAATGAGGGACAATGAGGGACAAGGAGTGTCTATGAGGGGCAATGAGGTACAAGGACGGACAAGGAGTGACGCGGATGGACAATGAGGGACGAGGAGGGACAAGGAGCGACAACAACGGAAAAGAAGGGATAATGAGGGACAACGAGGGACAAGGAATGACAAGGAGGGTCAATGAGCGACAATGCGGGACAAGGTGGGACCAGGAGGGAGAAGGAGGGGCAAGGAAGGACAAGGAGTGGCAATGAGGGACAAGGAGGGAAAATTACGGAAAAGGAGCGATAAGCAGGGACAAGGAGGGACAAGATGGGACAAGGAGCGACAAGGATTGACAAGAAGGGACAAGGAGGGCAAGATGGGTCAAGTAGGGACAAGGAGGGCAATGAGGTACAAGGACGGACACGGAGGGACCCGGATGGAAAAGGAGGGACAGTGAGGGACGAGGAGGGGCAATTAGGGACAAGGAGTTAAAAGGATGGACAAGGAGGGAAAAGGAGGGACAAGGAGTGACAAGGACGGACAAGGTTGGGCAATGAGCGACAAGGAGGGACAAGGAGTGGCAATTAGGGACAAGGAGGGAAAAAGAGGGACAATGGTGGGACAAGGAGGGACAAGGAGGGACAAGGAGGGACAAGGAGGGACAAGGAGTGACAATGAGGGACAATGACGGAAAAGGAGTGACAAGGAGGGACAAGGACGGAAAAGGAGGGACAAGGTGGGACCAGGAGGAACAAGGAGTGGCAATGAGGGACAAGGACGGAAAAGGAGGGACAAGCAGGGACAAGGAGGGAAAAGGAGGAAAAAGGAGGGACAAGATGGGGCAATGAGGGACAAGGATTGACAAGGAGGGACAAGATGGGACAAGTGGGGACAAGAACGGACAAGGAGGGACCAGGAGGGTCAATGAGGGACAAGGAGGGACAAGGTGGGGCAATGAGTGACAAGGAGGGACAAGAAGGGACAAGGTGGGGCAATGAGTGACCAGGAGGGACAAGGTGGGACCAGGCTGGACAAGGACGGACAAGGAGGGACAAGGATTGACAAGGAGGGGCAATGAGGCACAAGGAGGAACAAGCAGGGCCAATGAGGGACAAGGAGCGACACGGAGGGACAGGGAGGTACAATGTTGGGCAATGAGGGACAAGGAGGGACAAGGAAGAACAAGGAGGGACAAGGAAGGGCAATGAGAGACAAGGAGGGACAAGGAGGGACAAGGACTTAAAAGGAGGGACAAGGAGTGACAAGGAGGGAAAAGGAGGGAAAAGGAGGGAAATGGAGGGAAAAGGAGGACAAGGAGGGACAAGGTTTGGTAATGAGGGACAAGTAGGGACATGGAGGAACAAGGAGTGACAAGGAGGGATAAGGAGTGACAAGGAGGGACAATGAGAGACAAGGTCGGGCAATGAGGGACAAGGAGGGACAAGGAGGGACAAGGAGGGACAAGGAGTGACAAGGAGTGACAAGGAGGGACAATGAGAGACAAGGTCGGGCAATGAGGGACAAGGAGGGAAAGGCAGGACAAGGAGTGGAAATGAGGTGCAATGAGGGACAAGGAGGGTCAAGGAGAGACAATGATGGAAAAGGATGGGGCAATGATGGACAAGGAGGGCAATGGTGGGCAATGAGGTTCAAGCAGGGACAAAGAGGGACAAGGAGTGACAAGGAGGGACAAGGAGGTACAATGAGGTACAATGAAGGACAAGGAGGGACAAGGAGGGACAAGGAGGGACAAGGAGTGACAAGGAGGGACAATGAGAGACAAGGTCGGGCAATGAGGGACAAGGAGGGAAAGGCAGGACAAGGATGGACAAGGAGTGGAAATGAGGTGCAATGAGGGACAAGGAGGGTCAAGGAGAGACAATGATGGAAAAGGATGGGGCAATGATGGACAAGGAGGGCAAGGAGTGGCAATGGTGGGCAATGAGGTTCAAGCAGGGACAAAGAGGGACAAGGAGTGACAAGGAGGGACAAGGAGGTACAATGAGGTACAATGAGGGACAAGGACGGACAATGATGGACAAGGAGGAAAAGGAGGAACAAGGAGGGACAAGGAGGAACAAGGAGGAGCAAGGAGGGACAAGGAGTGACAAGTGGGAAAAGGAGTGACAAGGAGGGAAAATGATGGACAGGGAGGGACAAGGAGTGGCAATGAGTGGCAATGAGGGACAAGGAGGGACAAGAACGGACAAGGAGGAACAAAGAGGGACATGGTGGTACAAGGAGGGACAAGGAGCGACAATGATGGACAAGGAGGAGCAAGGAGGGACAAGGAGTGACAAGTGGGAAAAGGAGCGAAAAGGAGTGACAAGAAGGGATAATGAGGGACACGCAGCGGCAAGGAGGGGCAAGGAGTGACACGGAGGGACAAGGAGTGACAAGTAGGAACAAGAAGGGAAAAGGATTGACAAGGAGGGGCAAGGAGGGACAATGAGGGAAAAGGACGGAAAAGGAGCGACAAGGAGGGACAATGTGGGACGAGGAATGTCATGGAGCGTCAAGGAGAGACAATGAGGGACAAGGAGTGACAACTAGGGACAAGGATGGACAAGGAGGGACAAGGAGTGACAAGGAGTGACAAGGAGGGTCAATGAGAGGCAATGAGGGACAAGGAGGGACGATAAGGGACAAGGAGGGACAACGTGGGACAAGGTGGGACAAGGTGGGACAAGGTGGGACAAGGATGGACAAGGGGGGTCAAGGAGGCGCATGGATGGACGCGGCAATGAGGGACACGGAGGGACAAGGTTGGGCAATGAGGGACAAGGAGTGGCAATGAGGTACAAGGACGGACACGGATGGAAATGGAGGGACAATGAGGGACAAGGACGGACAAGGAGGGACCAGTAGGGGCAAGGAGGGACAAGGAATGACAAGGAGGGTCAATGAGAGGCAATGAGCGACAATGAGGGACAAGGAGGGACAACAAGGGACAAGGACGGACAACGTGGGACCAGGAGGGACAATGAGGGCAATTAGGGACAAGGAGGGAAAAATAGGGACAATGGTGGGACAAGGATGGACAAGGAGGGACAAGGAGGGACAAGGAGGGAAAATGAGTGACAAGGAGGAACACGGAGTGACAAAGTGCGGCAATGAGGGACAAGCAGTAGCAAGCAGGGACAAGGTGGGACAAGGAGGGTCAAGGATGGACAAGGGGGGTCAAGGAGGGACATGGATGGACGCGGCAATGAGGGACACGGAGGGACAAAGTTGGGAAATGAGGGACAAGGAGTGGCAATGAGGGGCAGTGGGGGGCAATGAGGTACAAGGACGGACAATGAGTGACAAGGTCGGGCAATGAGGGACAAGGAGGGAAAGGCAGGACAAGGATGGACAAGGAGTGGAAATGAGGTGTAATGAGGGACAAGGAGGGTCAAGGAGAGACAATGATGGAAATGGATGGGGCAATGATGGACTAGGAGGGCAAGGAATGGCAATGGTAGGCAATGAGGTTCAAGCAGGGACAAAGAGGTACAAGGATGGACAAGGATGGACAAGGAGGGACAAGGAGGGACAAGGAGGTATAATGAGGGACAAGGAGGGACAATGATGGACAAGGAGGAACAAGGAGGAACAAGGAGGAGCAAGGAGGGACAAGGAGTGACAAGTGGGAAAAGGAGGGAAAAGGAGCGACAAGGAGGGACAAGGAGGGACAGGGAGGGACAAGGAGTGGCAATGAGTGGCAATGATGGACAATGAGGGACAAGAATGGACAAGGAGGAACAAAGTGGGACAAGGAGGGACATGGAGGTACAAGGAGGGACAATGATGGACAAGGAGGAACAAGGAGGAGCAAGGAGGGACAAGGAGTGACAAGTGGGAAAAGGAGCGAAAAGGAGTGACAAGGAGGGACAAGAAGGGATAATGAGGGACACGCAGCGACAAGGAGGGGCAAGGAGTGACAAGGAGGGACAAGGAGTGACAAGAAGGGAAAAGGATTGACAAGGTGGGGCAAGGAGGGACAATGAGGGAAAAAGACGGAAAAGGAGCGACAAGGATGGACAAGGAGTGTCAAGGAGGGACAAGGAGTGACAAGGAGGGTCAAGGCGGGATAAGGAGGGACAACAAGGATAAGGAGGGAAGAGGAGTGACAAGGAGGGACAAGGAGTGCCAAGGAGGGTCAAGCAGGGACAATGTGGGACAAGGAGTGACAATAATGTACAAGGAGTTACAAGGAGGGTCAAGGAGGGTCAAGGAGTGGCAATGAGTGGCAATGAGGGACAAGGAGGGAAAAGGAGGGAAAAGGAGGGACAAGATGGGACAATGAGGGACAAGGATTGATTAGGAGGGACAAGATGGGACAAGGACGGACAAGGAGGGACAAGGATTGACAAGTAGGGGCAATGAGGGACAAGGAGGTATAAGGTTGGGCAATGAGGGACAAGGAGGGGCGATGAGGGACAAGGATGGGCAAGGAAGCACAAGGAGGGACAAAGAAGAGCAATGAGAGACAAGGAGGGACAAGGACTTAAAAGGAGGGACAAGGAGTGACAAGGAGGGAAAAGGAGGGACAAAGAGGGACAAGGTTGGGCAATGAGGGACAAGGAGTGGCAATTAGGGACAAGGATGGAAAAAGAGGGACAATGGTGGGACAAGGAGGGACAAGAATTGACAAGGAGGGACAAGGAGGGACAAGAAGTGACAAGGAGGGACAAGGAGGGACAAGGAGTGACAAGGAGGGAAAAGGATGGTCACGGAGGGACGAGGATGGACAAGGAGGGAAAAGGTTGGGCAATGAGGGACAAGGAGGGGCGATGAGGAACAAGGATGGACAAGGAAGCACAAGGAAGCACAAGGAGGACAAGGGTGGACAAGGAGGGACAAGGAGGGGCAATGAGGGACACGAAGGGACAAGGAGGGGCAAGGATGGGCAATGAGGGACAAGGAGGAACAAGCAGAAACAAGGAGGGGCCATGTGTGGTAATGAGGGACAATGAGGGGGAATTAGGGACAGGGATGGTCAAGGAGGGAAAAAGAGGGACAATGAGGGACAAAGAATGTCAACGAGGGTGAAGGAGGGTCAATGAGGTTCAAGGAGGGTCAATGAGGGTCAAGGAGGGTCAAGGAGGGTCAAGGAGGGTCAAGGAGGGTCAAGGAGGGACAAGGAGGGACAAGGAGTGACAAGGAGTGGCAATGTGGGGCAATGAGGGCCAATGAGGTACAAGGACGGACACGGATGGAATAGGAGGGACAATGAGGGACGAGGAGGGAAAAGGAGGGACCAGTAGGGACAAGGAGGACAAGGAGGGACAAGTAGGGACAAGGAGGAACAAGCATGGGCAATGAGGGACAAGGAGTGGCAATTAGGGACAAGGAGGGAAAAAGAGGGATAATGGTGGGACAAAGAGGGACAAGGAGTGTCAAGGACGGACAATGAGGGAAAAGGATGGTCACGGAGGGACGAGGATGGACAAGGAGGGACAAGGTTGGGCAAGGAGGGACAAGGTTGGGAAAGGAGGTGCGATGAGGGACAAGGATGGACAAGGAAGCACAAGGAGGGACAAGGAGTGAAAAGGTGGGGCAATGAGGGACAAGGTGGGACAATGAGGGTCAAGGATGGACAAGGGGGGTCAAGTTAGGGACATGGATGGACGCGGCAATGAGGGACAAGGTTGGGCAATGAGGGACAAGGAGTGGCAATGAGGGGCAATGAGGTACAAGGACGGACAAGGAGGGACAATGAGGGACGAGGAGGGACAAGGAGAGACAAGAACGGAAAAGAACGGACAAGGAGGGACCAGTAGGGACAAGGAATGACACGGAAGGTCAATGAGGGGCAATGAGTGACAAGGTTGGGAAAGGAGGGGCGATGAGGGACAAGGATGGACAAGGAAGCACAAGGAGGGACAAGGAGTGAAAAGGTGGGGCAATGAGGGACAAGGAGGGACAATGAGGGACACGGAGGGACAAGGAGGGGCAAGGAATGACAAGGAGGGAAAATGAGGGACAAGGATTGGCAATGAGGGACAAGGAGGGAAAAGGACGGAAAAAGAGCGACAAGCAGGGACAATAAGGGAAACGGAGGGACAAGGAGGGGCAACGAGGGACTAGGAGGAACAAGCAGGGACAATGAGGGACAAGGCAGGGACAAGGAGGGGCAATGAGGGAAAATGAGGGGCACGAATGGACAAGGAGTGACAAGGAGGGAAAATGAGGGACAAGGACGGAGAATGAGGGGTAATAAGGGACAGAGAGGAACAAGCAGGGACAAGGAGGGCAATGAGGGACAATGAGGGCCAAGGATGGACAAGGTTGGGCAATGAGGGACAAGGAGTGGCTATGAGGGGCAATGAGGTACAAGGACGGACAAGGAGTGACACGGATGGACAATGAGGCGCAATGAGGGACACGGAGGGACAATCCGGGACAAGGATTGAAAAGGAGGGGCACTGAGGGACAAGGAGGCACAAGGAGGAACAAGCAGGGACAATGAGGGACAAGGAGGGACAAGGTAGGGCAATGAGGGACAAGGAGGGGCGATGAGGGACAAGGAGGGAAAAAGAGGGACAAGGAGGGACAAGAAGGCACAAGGAGGGACAAGGAGTGACAAGGAGGGAAAAGAATGGTCACGGAGGGACGAGGATGAACAAGGAGGGACAAGGTTGGGCAATGAGGGACAAGGAGGGGCGATGAGGGACAAGGATGGACAAGGAAGCACAAGGAGGGACAAGGAGGAACAAGGGGGGACAAGGAGGGGCAATGAGGGACAAGGAGGGACACGAAGGGACAAGGAGGGAAAAGGAGGGGCAAGGATGGGCAATGAGGGACAAGGAGGAACAAGCAGGGAAAAGGAGGGGCCATGCGTGGCAATGAGGGACAAAGAATGTCAACGAGGGTGAAGGAGGGTCAATGAGGGACAAGGAGAGACATGGATTGAAACGGAGGGAGAAGGAGGGACAAGAAGGGACAAGGAGGGAAAAGGAGTGAAAAGGAGGACAAGGAGTGGCTATGAGGTCAAGGAGGGACAAGGAGGGACAAGGAGGGACAAGGAGGGACAAGGATGGACAACGAGGGACCAGGAGGGGCAAGGAGGGAAAGGAGGGACAAGGAGAGACAATGAGGGAAAAGGAGGGACAAGGAGTTAAAAGGAGGGAAAGGAGGGACAAGGAGCGTCACGGAGGGACAGGGAGGGAAAAGGATGGTCACGGAGGGCCAAGGAGGGGCGAGGATGAACAAGGAGGGACACGGAGGGACAAGGTTGGGCAATGAGGGACAATGACTGGCAATTAGGGACAAGGAGGGAAAAAGAGGGACAATGGTGGGACAAGGAGTGACAAGGACGGACAATGAGGGAAAAGGATGGTCACGGAGGGACGAGGATGGACAAGGAGGGACAAGGTTGGGCAAGGAGGGACAAGGTTGGACAAGGAGGGGCGATGAGGGACAAGGATGGGCAAGGAAGCACAAGGAGGGACAAGGAGTGAAAAGGTGGGGCAATGAGGGACAAGCAGGTACAATCAGGGACAAGGTGGGACAAGGAGGGTCAAGGATGGACAAGGGGAGTCAAGTTAGGGACATGGATGGACGCGGTAATGAGGGACACGGAGGGACAAGGTTGGGCAATGAGGGACAAGGAGTGGCAATGAGGGGCAATGAGGTACAAGGACGGACAAGGAGGGACAATGAGGGACGAGGAGGGACAAGGAGAGACAAGAACGAAAAAGAACGGACAAGGAGGGACCAGTAGGGATAAGGAATGACACGGAAGGTCAATGAGGGGCAATGAGCGACAATGAGGGGCAATGAGTGAGAAGTAGGGACAAGGAGGGACAAGAAGGGACAAGGAGGGACAATGAGGGACACGGAGGGACAAGGAGGGACCAGGAGGGACAAGGAGGGGCAAGGAATGACAAGGGGGGAAAATGAGGGACAAGTATTGGCAATGAGGGACAAGGAGGGAAAAGGACGGAAAAAGAGCGACAAGCAGGGACAATAAGGGAAACGGAGGGACAAGGAGGGGCAAGGATTGACCAGAAGGGGCAATGAGGGACTAGGAGGGGCAAGGAGGAACAAGCAGGGACAATGAGGGACAAGGCAGGGACAAGGAGGGGCAATGAGGGAAAAGGAGGGGCACGAATGGACAAGGAGTGACAAGGAGGGAAAATGAGGGACAAGGATGGAGAATGAGAGGAACAAGCAGGGACAAGAAGGGGCAATGAGGGACAAGGAGTGGCTATGAGGGGCAATGAGGTTGTTTACGATTTTGGAGTGGACTGTATTGTTGAAATGAAACGATTTTAATTTTCAGTTTAATAGGTTTTATTGTAATTATTAAGGCAGGTCAAAAATGCGTGTGTTCTTGTTGAGAGTTAAACGATAACTTATTTTTCGTGTCTGTGTGATCTTTCAACTAAAAGCACAAAAAAACTACAATGTTGCACGTATGCGTATAAAAGTTAAGGGTTGCAAATTTATGTATGTCAAAGAGATTTGATTAAGTGCGAGATTTGATTAAGTTGTGATATGAGATTATGAAAGGATTAAGAAATTATGAGTGTGTGTTAAATATAGTGGAATGTTATGAGAAAATATGATATTAGGTAGATTAATGAATTTGAATATAAATGAATAGTATTTTAATGAAGAAAATAATAAATGTAATAAAATATTGAAACTGCCGATCATGCTCGTGAACATATCGGGCCACCTTGAAAGGACCCCTTTCAACAATCAAGAAATAGGGGGCATAGTTTCGATACTGGACGCTTCATCATGCCTTTCTTCGTTTGCACATTGGCCACACGGACGATTCCATCATTGCCAGGATGCGTTTCGGATATTCTTCCCATCAACCATAGTGTAGGAGGAAGATTTTCGTCTTTGATAAGAACCATGTCATCGACTTGAAGATTTTGTAGTTTATGTAGCCACCTTGGCCTTTTCTGTAGTTGACTTAAATATTCTCTGGACCACTTTGCCCAAAACTGTTGAACTAGGCTTTGCATGTACTGCCATCTGCTGAGACGATTGATATTGACATCGATTAGATTTTCATCAGGGATAGAGTTCATCGGACGAAGAATCAAAAAATGACCTGGAGTTAACGGATCGGTGTCTCCCTCAAACTTCAAACATAGTGGACGCGAGTTCAAGCAACATTCAATTTGACATAGCAATGTCGACATCTCTTCATAAGTCGCTGAAGAGTTGCCCAAGACACGTTTGAGGTGAAACTTCACAGACTTAACGCCTGCTTCCCAAACGCCGCCGAAATTTGGTGCAGAAGGTGGTATGAAATGCCACTGAATTTGACAGTCAGACATTTCCTTGTAGATAGTGTCATGTTTAGTTGAAAGGAATTCATGTAACTCCTTCAGTTCCTGGTTGCAGCCAACAAAATTGGTGCCATTATCGGTGTAGATGTGTAATGGCTTACCGCGTCTTGATGTGAACCGACGAAGTGACGCCAAAAATGCTGCTGTTGACAATTCCGTCACTGCTTCCAGATGAATTGCCTTCGTACTTAAACACACGAAAACTGCAATCCAACATTTATAAGTTCGCGAACCTCGACCCTTCCAAGATCTTATAAGCATTGGACCAGCGAAGTCGATACCAACATTTAGGAACGTGGATCCAGGTTGCAGACGATAGCTTGGCAGGTCTCCCATGCGTTGTTGATAAGGTTTCTGTCTGAATCGCATGCATGATGTACATCGATAAACAGTCCTTTTGATGAGTGGAGTTACCTCTGGAATCCAGTACTTTAAGCTTAACAGGTACTGTAATTGTCGTGGTCCAGCGTGAAGATATGTGGTATGATAATCAGTGACTATTAGTTGAGTCAAATCATTATCTTTATGTAGAATGTAAGGATGTTTTTGATTGTAACAAACTTGAGCATTCTCGAGACGACCTCCCACTCGCAGTATTCCATTACAGTCTAGAAATGGAGTCAGTCCGACAAGTTTGTTTCCAGTTGAAAGTTGTTTGTTTGAAGCCAATATGCGTATCTCGTTGCTAAATGACATCTGTTGAGCTCTTTTTATTAGAACCTGAAGAGCATTGTTGAGTTCTGATGTTGTGATGAAACTATATTTTCGTTCGGATTTGTTCTTGCAATTATGAAGAAAGCGAAGAATTAATGATGTTATTCTCTGAAGTTTTTTGAAACTGGAATACCGGTTGAGCAAGTCAATTTCCTCGACAGGAAAAGCCGTTGCGATCACCTTTTTCTCTTCTAGATCGACATTTTCTGGAGTTTTGATTTCTGACTGCGGTCTTATGATATGACTTCGAAGAATCTGTGGCCCTTGCCACCACAACTTATTTGATATAAGGTCGGTTGATGAAATACCTCTAGTAGCTAAATCTGCTGGATTTTGTTTGGATGGAATATGACGCCAATTACTAGCAGGAATGTGCGTTATGATGTACGACGTACGGTTTGCGATGAATGTCTTCCAACGTCTTGGATGATCACTTATCCACGATAAGACTACTGTGGAGTCGGTCCAACCAAATGTAGCTACGTTTTCAAATTGTAGAGTATCTTTCACCTTCAGCATTAGTTTAACCATGAGATGAGAAGCACACAGTTCCAAACGTGGTAGTGATATCTGCTTGATCGGAGCTACTCTTGACTTTGCCGTAAGTAAAGAAGTTGAAATATTTCCATTTGGTTTTGTGATGCGAATGAAAATGGTAGCCGCGTACGCTAATTCCGATGAGTCTGAAAAACCGTGTAGTTCAACTCGATCGCCAGCACTAAACTGGAACCATCTGGGTATTTGCAGAATCTTGATGTCCTGAATGTTTGTCTGCAGACGAGCCCAATCAGTCTTTAAATCATTAGGAAGATCCTGATCCCAATTAATGCCCTTGATCCATAGTCTTTGCATGAAAATCTTCAGCGAAATCACAACTGGAGATAACCAGCCAATTGGATCATAAATTCTGGAAACATCAGACAAAACACGGCGTTTGGTAATTACCACTGGAAGAGTTTGAAAGCACACACTATACTGAAATGTATCCGATTTTGTGTTCCAGAGCAAACCTAATGTTTTCACCGTCTCAGAGTAATCAATAACCATTTCTGATGAAACGGCTTTGTCTTCCGGCTTGATGGTTTCTAACAGCTGTTGTGAATTTGATGACCATTTGCGCAGGTTAAATCCCGAAGCTGATAAAATTGAGCATATTGTTGATTGAAGTGAAATAGCACATTGAATGTCCGGTGCACATGACATGTAGTCGTCAACATAGAAGTGGTTTATGATTTCCTGGCATTCAATGGGATATTGTCCAGAGTTGTCAAACGCTATTTGCTGCAGAGTACGAGTTGCCAGAAATGGAGCTGCTGCAGTCCCATACGTAACAGTCGCCAACTCATAGGTTGTTGCCCGGTCTTCTGGAGATTCTCGCCATAAGATGCTTTGGTATGATCTGTCATCTGGATGAATTAGCACTTGCCGGTACATTTTTTCCACATCGGCCGTAAGCCCTACTTCATATTTCCGGAATTTGAGCAATATGGTGAATAAATCATTTTGTACTGTAGGTCCAACTAGAAGATGATCATTCAACGACAAATTGTTAGAAGTTTTGCACGATGCGTCAAAAACGACACGTAATTTTGTCGTTGTGCTCGATGGCTTCATCACCGCATGATGTGGCATGTAGTAAACCTGTCGTGATTCACCAGAAGTAGCTTTCATATGATCCAAATCCTTATATTCATCCATGAATTTATGAAACTCGACCTTCAGTTCAGAGTTGATGATTAATTTGCGTTCCATTGATTCTAGTCTTTTTAAAGCTGCTGACTTTGATTCTCCAAGATTCACTGAGTCGGCCTTAAATGGTAATCTCACCATGTATCTCCCGTCAGGTAATCTTTGATAATGGTCCTTAAAATGTTGTTCTGCTTTTTCCTCGTCTGGACTCAAATATCTAGTCTGAGACTGGCATTCTTCGGTTTCCCAAAAACGCTGCAACTGTTCGTCTAGATCCAAATACACATGAGCGACGAATGTTGATTGCTCGGAGTGTCCGTTGACGTTTCCTATGACGACCCAACCAAATATTGTACTAATGGCTGTTGGAGAGCCTGATGGATGAATTATTTTCTCCTCTAAAGCGCAATGTCCGAATACGTCTGCACCAAGAATAACATCAATGCGATTTCTTTTGTTGTAGCCAGAATCAGCGAGTTGCAAGTTTTCAAAATACGTCAAGTTGTCACTGATGACCGTTTGCGTGGGTATGTATTGAGTGAGATTAGACAGACAATGAGCTTGAACGATAATTGTTCTGTTGACCTTTTCAGCGTGAATTTCTGTTCTAACCTTTCCTCTGGTACTACTAGGACTACTGCTTCCAACACCATACAGTAACGTCTTGTCATGAGATCGAATCAAACCTAATCTCTGTACACAGGCCTCTGATATGAGCGTCGACTGTGCTCCAGAATCAATAAGTGCTCTACATGGTTGTAAAGTATTGTTTTTGTCACGGATCATAATAATGGCTGTAGGTAGTAGTGTAGTCTGATGAGATATGTTCTGATTAGAATGAATACTGATTGAAGTGGGATGGTTCCCATTAGCTTGTTGATTGTTGTCCTGAGCTGAAGCATTGCCACTCATATGCAATAATGAGTTGTGCTTCAAATTACAGGTCTTGCAGGTACTAAATTTGCAGTCTGACGAAAAATGTCCTTCCCTTAGACAATTAAAGCAAAGTCCATTTTCGCGAACAACTCTTCTACGTTTGTCGACGCCGAGTGCTTTAAATTGTTGACAACTGTATATGAAATGATGTTCATTGCATACAGGACAAACTTTCGTGGTTGAAGTCATAGTTAATAGCTTTCCTTGATTTCGTGTTTTGACAAATTGATTAGGTTTCTGAAGATTCTCAAGCTCATTAACTCGTTTTCCCAAAAACGTCAGTAGATGTTCAAATGTTGGCGATTCGTCGTCTTTCTGTTGTCTATACCAGAGAATGCTAGTGTCCTGATCCAACTTCTTACCAATCAGAAATAGTAAAAGAGGATCCCATGCTGCAACAGAACCATGCAGAACTTTGAGCGTGTTGTAGCATTCAATGGTATTGTTGTAGAATCTTTTCACCTCAGTCAATGTGTTGTCTTTAATCGATGGTTGATTAAACAGTAACTCAAAATATGTCTCTCTGATTTTGTCTGGTCTGTCATACTTTTTCTTCACAAGATCCCATGCAATCTTATAATTGTCGTTCGTTGGTGGAAGATGTTTGATAATTGTTGATGCTTCGCCCTTCAGCTTCGTTTGCAAATATTCAAGTTTTTCAACATCTGATAAACTTGATTTGGAGTCAACTAACGCGTTAAATAAATCCTTAAAACGAACCCAATTTGAGAAGTTTCCATCAAAATCTGGTATTTGTATTGCTTGCAGACGCAATTCGCAGGTACCCATACTAGGTTGTTGCACTTGCGACGATTGAAGGTTTGTTACAGTGGTTAACGTGTCTGTCATTGTCTGTAGTAACGTTGTCGTTGCTGCTTGTTGTTGAACTATCGCCTGAATTGACAAACTTAAATCGTTGTTGGTTTGCGTGCTACTAATTGGAGCTCCTTCCATTATAGTACTGTCCAAATTGTCTTGCTGCACTGAAGTCCAAATTGATTTTACCGCATAGTACATTTCATCGATTTGTGATCTGTATAAGTCTTCCACTCGAAGATTGTCATCAGTTTCGCATAACATGTCAATTTGATCTTGTATCACCTCATATTTTTCATAAATTGTCTCAAATTTTTCGATACGTACCTTAATGTCATTATAACTTTGATCTTGTCTGTTGACAAAGTTATAGACCGTAGTCATAACCTTTTTGAGTTGTGAACGTTTCTTCTTTAGTTCCTCCATATTGTAAATATACGATACAATTCAAAAATCAAATGTTTTGAAATTTAAAGTTTGAAAATCACTACTGATTAAAGTTTTACGTTCACTGATTAATGTTTTACACTCTGGTTAAAGTTTTACATTCACTGTAAATCTATTGCTATTCAAATTCACACAAATTCACTGTCTCTCTCCAACACACGTATATAAGTAGGAATTTGTTTTCAACCACTTTTGTCACTACACTGTGTATGTACAAATATGTGTTATACGCGCGAACACCAATTGTGTACGTATGTATGTTTTCTGTTTTCTTTTCTCGCGAATCACTATGACACTTTACGTATGTATACGTCTTCAATCGATTGATCGACACAACGACGTCAGCGCAGCCCGTATGTATGTTGTTACTTGTTGCATCCAACGATTGTGTGTATTTCGATGTTCTTGTGAATGTACGAGAAAAACTACGACGTTTACGCGACACTTTGTCTTTGTTGTTGTACACACTGCTCAGTTCGTAAATGTTTGAAACACTAAGCCGCCTGACCGACGCTTATGTATGTATTTTGCAAACAATGTCTTTATGTTGCCGAGCAAATGTATGGAACCCTTTCTGTTCCTATTTCACAATGTACGTATGTATGCACGCACTGAACACTTTTTGACCCACTGATCGTTGTTATGAAATAATTAATCGAGAACTACGACGTTTGCGCGACGCGTATGTATGTTGCCGATTATGTATACTATTTCACCAGGAGACACATTCGTAGAATTTGAAACAATTAAAAAGAGACTACGAAACACTGCGCGGCACGTATGTATGTCAGACTTTATTACCACAATTATTTCACAATTCCGACGACTTCTTGTATTATCACTGATTTAATCCGGTTCGAAGGACCAAAAATGTTTACGATTTTGGAGTGGACTGTATTGTTGAAATGAAACGATTTTAATTTTCAGTTTAATAGGTTTTATTGTAATTATTAAGGCAGGTCAAAAATGCGTGTGTTCTTGTTGAGAGTTAAACGATAACTTATTTTTCGTGTCTGTGTGATCTTTCAACTAAAAGCACAAAAAAACTACAATGTTGCACGTATGCGTATAAAAGTTAAGGGTTGCAAATTTATGTATGTCAAAGAGATTTGATTAAGTGCGAGATTTGATTAAGTTGTGATATGAGATTATGAAAGGATTAAGAAATTATGA